>VYXC01009539.1:2458556-2540014 GCA_013397175.1 Platysteira castanea
CAGGCCTTGCACAGGGACACAGGGACTCAGGGATGGGGATGGGGGACGGGGATGGGGATGGGGATGGGGATATGGGGATGGGCAGGCCTTGCACAGGGACACAGGGATGGGGACAGCACTGCTCACGGATGGCTCCGGAGCATCAGAGCATCCTCGGGACCACCCTCTGGCATCCCTGGATGGGGCTGTGCAGCAGGCAGCTGGGACAGCCCCTCCTGCCTGTCCCTGGGCAGCCTGGTGCTGGCAGAGCTGTCCCTGTGCCTTCTTAGCTGATTCTGTGGTTCCAGAGCACTGAGGTGAGGCAGGGCAGTGGCACAGGCTGGGAGCCCCCAGCCAGGGCTCCAGTGCAGGGCTGTGAGGGGTTTAATGAGTGCTGCTGCCAGGGCTGCAGCTAATGAACCTGGATTCCTGCAGAGTTGTGTCTCCCGTCCGCCCAGCTTGGGTGTCGAGGAAGGTGTGAGCTCTGCTTTGAGCTTTTCCTGTGGCTGGAGCCTTCCTGAGGCTTTCCCTCAAGAGAACTCTCTGACTGTAATAAACTCTGAGCTCACACCGAAGCCTTTCCCCCAGCCAGGGTATTTATCAGGTTTCTCTCCTGCCTATTTTCATGAACTTTTTACAGCACCTTTGAGACCCCTGGTCCACTGTGAGATTTGCTGCCAGGCCAGAGGTTTTGTAGGGCAGGAGCTTGGATTGCACGGGGGATGGTTGAACCTGCCACATTCCCGTAGAAAAACAGAATAAAATCAGCTGCCCTATTAGAACTAAGCTTAGTTTCTATTAAGAGGCTAAAATATAATTAATAAATGCTGGAGCATGACCCCCGGACTGCAGTTGGGAAGACCTGGCACCTCTTGGGTTGGTTGCCATCTGTTGGATGTCTTGGTTGGCCATCTGTCAGGAGAGACACAAAGCATCTTGAGACTCGTGGGGCTCCACGCCACAGTTCCCAGAGGTCAGGTAGCCATGTAGATTTAAAATAAAATAAAGTAGAAAGCAGGGTCCATGGAGTTCTGGCTTACCCAAAAGACAGTGTTTGTTACTGGAGAGTAGGTGGTGGATGCATCTGAATCATCTTATTTGAAGGCTAAATTCCATGAGAGGGGAAAAAAGAACCAATTGAATATCAAGCCAAAAGAATTAGAGTAAAAATTACCATACCCCACTCTTATTTTTCCCTGAGGCGTTTATTTTTTAACTTTCTCTTAGTTGATTTCCTCCTCCAGTCGGAGTGGAAAAAGTGAGTCTATTTAATATAGTAAAGTTTATCCGTTTAGCTCTTCCTCCTGGATTAATCCTTGGAGATGGATTTCTTTTGCCAGAAGGAAAAAGGGAGAGTGCCTGACATATTGCAAGTCTCTGCTCACATACATCATCAATTTCCTGATTATAATTGTGTTCATTTCAGAAATGCCCAAAGCTTCATGCATTAATATCTTTATTTCATTAAATACATTGGAAGAGAAGCTATTTGTTGTCTAATAACATATTTTGGGATTAAAAAAAAAATCTTCTCTTCATATACTCTGTTCACTCCTTTGTGATAGAATTTTTCTTCTGCAGAAAAATGAATGCTTTGCTTAGCACCTCTTATTTGAGAGAAAGGTGTCTGACCCTGGCACTTTTATTTCACTCTTTTGTGGGAGAGAAAACAGGTCTGCCAGGCTCCATCCCTTGGAGAGCTTAAAAATAATGAGAATAGAATTTCTAATACAAAACATTGGTTTATTTAATCAAATCTGTCAAGTGTTATGATGTCATAAGTGCAGCACAAACCTGATTAACTTCTCCAATAGACTCTCAAGACAGCTGATTAAATAAGATGTATGGCTTATTTAGGGAGAGTGTGCAACTGCTTTGTGATTCCCCAGGATTATTCAGTGGGGGGTTTGTGTGGAGGGGAATTGTCATCCATTCCTCTGTCCAGGTTCCCCTGCCCCACCTGATGGGAGAGGAATTTGGCAGCTGAAAATGCAGGAGTTGCTGCTTGACTGACACTTGCAGTGCTGGAAAAAGATCTGTGTTCTCATTAGCACCAGATGCCCACTTATTTTCAGTTTATGTCACACAGGACAGTTGAAAATTCCTCCTAAAACTCTTGCTGTCTCATTTTAAGAAGAGACCTTTGAGTGAATTCTTTATTTGGTTGGTGCCTTTCTCCTTTGGAATAACAGCCCTAATCCAGCAGTGTGTTTTCAGCCTGGAAGTTTGTATTTTCGTGGTTTATCTACGTGAGAAGTGTTCACTCTGTCATCCTCCCTGATGTTCTGCTGAAAACCTCCTCCTCCAGGGAGGAGGAATGGATTTGCAGGAGTCTGGCATGAGAGCTGACTTGGACAGAGGAGGGAGGAAGGACCTTCTCCTTCATCTCCACTTCTCCTGGGACCTCTCCTGGGCTAAAACATGATCTAAAATCAGAGTACAGGGCTGTGATAAACACATTAGACACCATAAATGGGACATGATAGCTGAAGATATGGAAATACATAGCAAAAGAATGGTTATTGTGTGTTTATGAACAGAAGAGGCGTCAAAGTGGAATTGTAGGTGTGCATTTGGTTTGTTCCAAGGCACAGAAATCTGCAGCAGTGCCAGGTGTCGCAGTCATTTTTCACTCATTTTTCATTTTACCTCAGCAATCAAAGGCAAGCAGTGACATTGGGAAGCTCGGGTTTGTACCTAAACAAAGCCTGATGACTCAAGTACAATTTGATGGCTCAAAACTCAGAAGTCATCCTGTGGTTTGTAAGGGTTTGAGGAGCTGTAACCAGTTTGATGGCAGACAAAGCAGGTATGAACCTAACAAAACACTGAGAGCTGCCTAAATTCTAAATTTAAAAAAAAATGAGGAGATAAACCATCTAAACAGCATTGTGGGGCTGGTCAGGTCTTTTCCATAAGTGAACTCACTGTTACCTCATGTCCTCTAAAAGCCAGAAATGCAGCTTCTTAAACATTTAGCTGCTTTTTAATTTAAATTGGCTTTGCAGCTCATTTGAATCAAACATTTTCTGCTTTTAACGTGCACTGGAAGTTTTAAAAGGCAACGTGCATAAAGATCTGAGCGTATTCTAACCCATTAGCATAATTTTCCTGAATAGCTTTTTTCATTTAAAGTATGTGTGCACCCAGAGAATTGAGAGGAATCTGGGCCCAGCACTGACCGTAGTAAAAATCCAGCTTTTGCCTTTTTTTCCTCAGCAGCCTGAAACAAAGACCTTTTCTCTCCACAGCCCCTTCAGTGGGAATGAAAATAGCTTATCAAACCTGAGCAACTCGTTAGGGGCTGAGAGAGGATATTTTTCTTTGCTGGGAGTGTGAAGCTGAGAGTTGTCAGCTGGAGAACTGAGAAGTGTTTGTGGCCGTGGTGTGGAGGCAGAGCCTCCTCTGAGGTCGCTGCACAACGAGCTGTGTGTGAAACCCAAAAACAGACAAGGGGGAACCCGTGGCAAAGTGGAAATTAGAGTGTTTAAAAACAGGTTTGATCACCACAGAGCTGCCATTATCTGCCAGGAGAGTAACAATGCTTCTGTTAAATATCCCGGTTTTGAAGGAAAGCGTGGCAGTAAAGGCATTTTTTCTTGTATTAATCGTAATTGGCATGTTTGTGTGTGGTGTTTTTATGGCAAAGCTGTTGTTTGTGTTTTAGTTGTGTTCTCATTTCTTTCCGAATGCAAACAGTGTGTGTTGTTAAGGAAAATGTAAAGTGCAGAAGGAAAGTTGTTCACAATATCTGAAGTGATTAATCTTGAGCATTTTGACAGATGTATCATAAACTTTATATCTAAATTTTTATATACATTGTATATATATACTTACAATACTTAGATCCCCATAACTGGCCTAAAAAAGGAACATGCAATGTTAACATAATATTTTGGTGCAAGTAAATCTATTTTTGTAGGTACTAGTTTGACAGTTTCCATCAATCTTTATCAAAACAACTAAAATCTAAAAATAGTAAAGAGGATTAAAATTTATCATGAAGATTGCCATTGAATTAATTCACAACCAAAGCAGCTGATCGTGATCAATCTTCCCTGGGGTTTCTTGCTGTTAAGACTCTCACTGTAATTCCCAGCCCAGCTCTGTGGGCACTTTCCTGGGCTTTACACTCCCAGTGACTCATCCAGCTTTGATCTGTTCAATCACTGTCATGGCATATTTAAAAACTGCTGTGCAAGCACACTCAAGGGTTCCACGGTGGGGGTTTTTAATCCGAAAGTTTAATTTAGTCACTGTCGAGTCACTGTGACGTGGCTTTGTTGTGTCACAGGGCAAGGAGTGTGTTGGGACTCCACCATCTCTTAGCCCAGTGCCATTTCCTCCTCTTCCCCTGCTCCTCCACAACCAGCTCCCTAGTCTTTTTTTATTTTTATGGCTTGTTAGTGCAACTGCTCTGATTTTATGTGAAGTTTTACATTGTTTGAGGTTTTTTCCTACCTTTCACAACGGGTGGCAGTTCCCCTGGGGACCTTCCTTGATGAATGCTCTGTAGATCATTGGATTCATCAATACAGGCTGTGTTTGCTGCTCAAAAAGCCTTTATTATTAAATCCAAAAAGCCTTCCAATTTTCTCTAGTCCCACTCTAGATGGAGGAGGTTCAGGCTCTTACTGCAGGTTCTTAAATAATTTGAATTAAGTGAATCATTAAGCGAGAAATGTCTCATCACCTCGACTTCTGAGAGGTGTTGTCTGTGCTGCCTCTTGCAGTTACTTATCACTGGGCCCCTAAAAGTCCTCATTAGGTAACAAACTCTCAGTTTCTGACAAGGTTCTCTTTAATTAGACTCAAGATTCCAAGATAATGGCTGTGCCAGTCTCTTTGTGGGAACATCATTATTAAAGATGAAACACTGTCAGGATCAGCTTACACTACTCCTGTCAGGGGAGGAAGAACTTAAATGTTCACAATATTCATTTGTTTGCATTGAGGCCAAGTGGGGAAAGCACTGGATTAGAATTCCCAATATTCAGACACATCAAATGAACAAGCAGCTTTCAAATCCAAACGTGGGATTGCAGATCCTGCCAGAGCAACGTGAGCAGGAGCAAGCCAGAAAACCTGCTCCTACCAGGAGCTGGGCTTGGATCATCCTTGTGGGTCCCTCCCAGCTCCTGTGGTTCTGTGAGAGTAGGTTAGGAGAGAAATCTCTGTCCCAGTTGGTAGATATTTTCCAAGCTGAGCTGTAAAAGGGGTCGTTAAAGCATCGTCTGTCGCGGCATCTGGGAATCTGGTGCATCCTCACGGATCCCTGATGCTCAGTGCCAGGTGACAGCTGGAATTTCCTTGGGACTTTGCAGCGTTTCCTCGTGTTCCTGCCCTGTTCACACAGCCGGGCGTCCCGGGGAGCTGTGTGAGGCAGGAGCTCCTCAGGGTGATGCCTTAGGTTTTAATTTCTATATTTTTCAAATCCTGTACTGCCTAGTGTGTAACTCTAAAGTTTCTTGTAGCTCGTGAGCTGCTCTCTTAGGCCAGACAGACACAACAAAGCCTCTCTGAGCTGTTCAAGGACACTCGGGCTGTCCTAGGCCCAAAGGTGTAAACTGGGACCATGAGAGAGGTGGAGAAATTGAAGAGAGCTAAAGTTTTAATTGGTGAATTTATGCTGAGATGCAAATGGACCAAACCTATAACAGTGTCAAGAACTCGTGACTCTCTGTCCATCTCGGGGTCCATTTTATGGAAGCAGCCTCTGGCTCCCCAGGGTGTACCTTGAAGGCCTTCAAATAAATCCCTGCCTTTATTCCCTTACTCCTGTCCAGTCTTGGTTTCTGGGTGGCTGGGAGAAGGCATCAGGGGAGCTGCAGCAGAGATAACTCAGCCTTATCTCCAGGATGCTCCTGGGCTGGGGAGCTCTGGAGGGTGCAGGGTGTTGGCCTTGGGTGACTTCAGCTGCATAGTGCCACAAAATACACTGGGATATTTACAGTGGAGTGTTCTTATGGGATTTTTCTCTCAAAAACGGGGTCTGCAGCAGCTGCTGTTGGAGCCTACCTCACATTTTAAGGATTTAGTTACTCCGAAGCGCCTTCAGTCTGGCATTTTGTTGTGTTTGGGAAAACACAATAAAGAGGCTCTCACACCTGCCAGGTTCAGTAGAAAGGAGGAAAAGACTTTTATTATTTACATATATCACGTTTTATACATTTCTCAACTGCACAAGGGATTGGAGGACATGTCACTTCCTTCTCAATCCCACTGGAGAGAAAAGGTGCCCATCAAAGTTCTCTTATCACAAAAGGAATGAAAAACAGAAAATACCGTTAAGTAAACGTTGGCTATTATTTACATGAAACTGTGAGAAAGAATCTGACTCCAAGGTTAAAAACAGAAGGCTTAGCAAAAACCAGGGCAACATTTTGTGGCCTGGGCATAACCACGATGTGACATTTTTACACATTACCGTTTGTATCCTCACAGAGGATTTCATCAAAAGGCAAGAAAGTCTCTCTCTGCTGCTCTTGGACTGTGTGTAATGAAGCAGTGGCAGTGTGATGCTCCCACCCAGAGGGAACACCCCGTTTGCCAGTGCTTTCCCCCAAAGCCTGCAGGACTCCAGGAGGATCAGCTGGAGCAGAGGCACCCCCAGCTCAGCCCCAGGGAGCCACTGATTGCCCCAGCACAGCACCCAGAGGAGGTCACTCCTGAGGAAACCTGTCAGGGGGGTTCATGCATGGTTTGAAAGGCAAATGGGTGGAAGGATTGTGTTCAGGGAAGGGCAGATTCCCTTAGAATCACCAGTTATTAACATCGGGATTCTCTACTTAGCACACTTCCACTAAATCCCCTTTTAAAAGATAAAAGATCCCAGGTAAACACAGGCATGAGTAGACTCATCGTGGCCTTCTCATCTAATTAAAAAAGAAAAACATAAAATATCTTTTCCTCGGAGGACTTCAATGTTGTGTAGTGGAAGCACAGCCTTAGAATGAAGCTTTGGGCCTGAATAAGGAAAAAAATTGTTGACAAAAAGTCAATTTGTGCAACACACTGGTGTGAGATGGTGCAATTAGAGGTGCTCTCTGATATTATGGCCCACAGTGACCCTGCTTTTCAGCCACTTTCCTCTCTGCTGTTGTCTTTGGGGGTGTGATGGTGCCTTGATTGTAGGAAGAAGTAATTAATGGTAATGGTTTCTAAATGCCACCTGCTCCAGCTGAGATGGCACTTGAGGCAGAGTGTGGAGGCTCTCATCATCCCCTTCTTCCTGGATGAGTTAACAAATGCCAGCACAAATTTCCACCTTCCGCTGCACAGAGTGATGTGAGGGACAAGTGGGATTTAGGGAGGAATTGGGAGAGAAGGAAAGTTTTCTTTTGTGAGCTGAGAACGAGAGGAGGAAAATGAAAGCTGGAGCCTGAGCTGGAGAGAGCAGTGGGAGGAAACTTGGAGATCTCAGATAACAACCTATCCTTCACACAAAACAAGAGGAAAAGAAGGAATCATCAGGTTAGGGTAAGAATATTGTCTCAGGAGGGTTTAATGCCAGCTTGTTTTTCATTTGAGGTCGGGCGAGCTGTGTTTGTGGGGGTGTGTAGCCCACACCTGGTACCTGGTGCATGCTCTCTCCCTCACGGAATTCAAAATAATGTTAAGAGTATTTTGGCTGACAGTAATTTGGGGAAGAAGGGGCCGTGGAGCTCTTTTTCTTAAATAGGAGAATTAATAGAGGTTTGCCAAAGGGAAAAGAGGAATGCTGAGGTTTGTTTTTCCCTGCAAATCATCACCTCAGGTTTGGTCAATGATTTCCAAACGGTGCACGTGAAGCAAAGTGCTGCCAAAGGGATGTCAGAGGGAGGTTGTAGGGGATGCTGAGTCTGGATCAGGTGGGGAAATCTCTCTGCTCCCAGATTTGGGGATAACAGCACTTAGAAGGATGTGTCCTCTGTCCTCACCTGAGGGAGGAGGACTGGACAGAACAGGATCTCTGGCTCTTCCATTTAGGTTTTTGAATATAACTGCCCTGTTTTTCTCATGCTTGCTGATCACTGAGAGAAGAACTGCAGTGATTTAATGGAATTTAGGAAAGCATTACAGAAATTCTCCCTATTTTTCAGCTTAAAGCTTATGAAAACAGAGGAGTGCATCGCTTTAGAGATAAGGTTTGAAGACCTGTCTGCCTCCTTGGAGCTGAATAGAGGGCTAGTGGGAAGATTAAAACAATAAGCCTATTATATTATTAGTAGTGGGAGAATTCTAAACCCCATTTGTTCAATTATGGTCCCTTCAATATGCTTATTTAGGTTCTTGTAAATTGTAATCAGTAAATTAGACGTGCTGCCCTCACAGCTCTAGGGTTAGCTTTCAAGGGACTTCCTACATTAATTTTTTTTACTGTTTGTGGTGAAATCAAGAAGGGAATTGGTTGCTTGATATGCAGGGATGGCTCTGTGCAGTGGATGCTGCCTGCATCCTGATGTCTGTCATTAGCCAGGGACAGCAGTGGCCGTGGTGCTGCAGCACTGCTGCCTGAGCTGTGCTGGGAAGGGCCAGGGCTGGAACCAGGTTTGGTGCTGTGGGATAAAAATGGGAGATAAACGCGTTAGAACGAGCACAGGCTGATAAATGAGATCTCCAAGAGCCAGCATATGCTGCTAACAGAGATCTGAGGTGACACAAGGGGGATGTAAAATCCTCAGCATCACCTTCTGTGTACAAATATCGGCTGTCGTCTCTCGTCGTGCTCTTCTTCCCCTTTTCTTCTCTTTATATTTTGCCTTGACATTTTTAATATAGAGCATTTGGTACTGAACCAAATCACCTCACTGAGTCATCCAGAGCTTTTTCTTTCCTCTTTTTCCCTTTTCTAGATGGACTCTCATTTGCATCATGCAGAGGCACCATTTTCCAAAGCAACACCTCTTCCCTTTCAGCTCATTTAACTGGAGATTTCAGCAGGTTTGGGAAAAAGGCTCCTCAGCCCTTTGCAAGTGCTTTATATATCTGTCGTTTAAAGAGCCTTTTTGCCTTCCTGAGAAGTGGTATCTGGTTTTGCTGTCGCGGATAAATTGTGTATTTGTTGCAATACTAGATCATGCAAACTCCAATATCCTGACCATATTGTCCCCATTTATTTCTTTTATCTCTCTGTTTAATATAATAGGAACAGTGGCTGAGGCAGGGAAACACATGCAGCAGCATAATAGTATATTGTCTGAGAGCAGTTGTCTTCCATTTCCAGCATTTCTCTTTGAAATGTAATTTTCTGCTAATATAACTGGGAAATATTATTGCAGGAGCGATCACCAAAGCGTTTACTCGTGCTTTTGGCTCGTGTTACATCTGTGTGGTATTTTTAAGGGAAGCTGGCTGCAGTATTAGCTGGTGAGACGTGTTTGCAGAAGTTGTGGTGGGCATATTGTCACCGAATGTGGAAACAGCCCCGTGTAGTGCCAAAACAAGAAACGCCGTGTCCCATGTGTAATGCAGCAGCAACAGAATTACAATTGCCTCGTGTAAAGTATCTGGTAATGAAGGCAGATAATGGAATTCTTTGCAAAAGCAGATGCTGACTGGCTCCCCCAACCTTAGGCAGAGAGCTGGAAACTGATACCAGCTGGAGGGGAGAAAAAACAGCTGAAAAAGGCATTAAAAGAAGATGCCTTAGATGTGCGTTGGTTTAAGCAGTAAATACTTGTTTAAGATAATCTTGCAAGGTTGTTATTAAGAGGCAAACTGTAGGAAGTCAGCTGGATGCCCAGAGGATATTTGTGTGTGGATTGGATGGGTAAGGCAACACCGCTGGGAATTGGGTTTATTGCCTGGCCAGGACAGCCCTTCCAAGGGCTGAACTGCAGGAGGTGGGACTGGGGACAGCCAGAACCTTCTGCTGGCCAGGGAGAAGGCAGCCTGTGCTGAGGGAGGGTTGGTTTTAAAAGTAGGGGTGTCTCTGCTTGTCCCTTCTCCAGGGCAGCGGTGCCTCCTGCCAGGATGGAGATGGGGCTGGCACGGAGCATCCTCGTGCTCTCCCTCTGCTCTACCTCTCAGTCACCTCAGCCACTTCAAACCACGGAATAGTTGCTTTGGAAATGAGCGTGATAATTTCAAATCACGGGCTTAGTCCACACAGAAGCTTCCTTCTGTTGTAAGGAAGGATTTTTTTCCCAACAAATAGCACAACAGGGAAGGCGCTTAAAAAAAAAACCCAAAAGAAAACAACCCAACCCCTTAACAAATAAAGCGACCAACCCTGGAGTTGCTTTTTGCCCAGATGAATTTTTTCTTTACCCAAAGATTTGTTCCCACAGTGGGGGATTTTGGCACAGCTGGAGCACAGAGCTGGGATTCAACTCCCCAGGTTTCCAGTCCTGGCCCAGCACAGGCAGACCTGGAACTTCAGTGGGGCAATCGCCCAAACTACTGATTTTTGTGGGACTAAAGCTCACTTGTAGTTTCAGCCCAGCTCAGAAAGGAACTGCCCACACTTCTCCCATGTGAGCAAGCTCATTTTGGGGAGGAAACCCTGCGGAATTACAGACTCACTGTGGGTCTCAGGCGCTTTGTCTGCAGGAGAGGCTGGAGCAGTGTGTGTTTGCAGTGCCACAGGGCTGCTCGTGCTGGGGAATTTCAGGTGGTTTTACTGACAAGCCAGAAATGAGTTTTGAGGCAGTCTCTGAAGATGTGCAGCTTCATCTGCACCGCCTTTAAGTGTGTGTGTTCCTCGTTCCTTCAGCTCCTGTCTGTGAGTTGTTAAAATGATGCTTTAGACATGTTGCTCGCTGCTGGCTAACAGAAGTGGGATGTGTTAGCCGTGTACAACAAGCAGTGGAGGGAGCTGTGGCAGAGAGTGATGGACAGCAGCCCTCCAGCACCCATTCTCAGTTTTAGCCACAAAAATGCAATCAGGAAGAAAAACCCTTTTCTGCTGGTGCCCTGCTCCGGGGTGTGCTGCAGCTCCTTGCTGTGCTGTAATGAGTTATTGGTCTGATTGTGGTGGGCAGCAAATGTCTTGGAGCTCCTCAGGTCTGGGCTTGGCTTCTTGGGCAAAGAAATTAAACCTCGGTGCTGGGAATAAACCAGGTGTGGCTGTGTGTGCCTGCGTCTCCTTTGCTTTCAGAAATGCCATTTTTGAGACCCTTCCTGTCTTGCTGTTCTGTTATTAAGAAGGAAAAAACACTTTCCAAATCCATGCAGCAAACCACACCTCTATTTACATGTTGACCCCATTAGTTAAGAAATACATTAAAGAACCATGCAGCTACATGGATTGCCACTTAATGAAGTTAGATGAAATTTTTTTTTGGCGTGTAATTGATAGTAACAAATGAGTTTTCTGATTTTTTTTTGGTGATACTCTGATTTTGTGCAGACCTCTGCAGCTGCTTTAGCAGCTTTCCAGGGATAACATCTCACCCTTACTGTACACCCCCTGGGATTTTAGGCTCAGGCACTGGGGATTTTGAGTGTGGCAGGAAAACGCCAGCCTGTAAATAGAGCGAGGGGAGAGCTGGCTGGTGCCTGTGCTGCTCTCAGTGTGGGTAATTCTCCCGGGTGCACCTGGGGCTGGGATGGGAAGCTGCTCTCCACGTCCCAGCGGGCTCTGCCAAGGCACAAGGGGCTGCTGCAGCTGGAGCAATCACTCGGGAAGGACCCTTGGAGAGAAGAGCCACTGGGAATGTCCCATGTTCAGCTCCCGGGGCTGTGGAAGGAACATCTCTGCCTCATTTTCTCTCTTCCCACCAGTTTTAATTCACTTTTGGTTGCCTCCCTCTCACCTTCCCCAGCTCTTTTCCCTCTTTCTCGTTGTCATGGGAACATTCACTACAGCAGTTAAATCATACTATTAAAATGTGCTTCCCCAGGAGGGTGGTAGTAGCTAATATTGATCTAGCTCCTGCTGCTGACTCAGGGATATGGCTGAACATATAATATCCCTTATTTCTCCTTTTAATGCATAATGCAGCAGTTTCTTTCACCTTGGGCTCTATGCTGAAGGTGACACCCAGCCACAGGGATGTACTTTGAACTTCCTTTTTCAAATGTGTGGCCCAGCTGAAGGGTGTAGGTGGTGGTTTAAACTGGCTTTAAAATCTGTAAAGGGAGAGCAGACAGGCAAGAACTGCCCTCCCCAGCAATGGTGATAGATGTTTGCATGCCAGTGGTGAAAAGACACTCAGATTAACCTGTCAGCATCCACAGCCAAGCCGTGTGCTCCGAATAACTTTGTAAACATTTCGAGCTCTGTCACAGGAGTGCTTGAAGTGCAGATGAAAGACAAATAACTACCTTGATATCAGGCGAGGCTGCATTTAAAAATGCAATCACTCATCTCCGTTGTCACTGACATCTGCTCTGCGTAATCAGCCCGTGGAGTTAAGCAGAGCGTGCTGAGAAGATTCCTGAGTCACCGGGAAGGAGCAGAAGGTTTTACCTTGAGATGTGATCCTGCAGTAATGTTTGAGCCATTAAGTGCTTCAGTTTCCCGCAGTGGTTAATTAACCAGCTCAAACTTTACGAGAGTTTCCTGAATTTGATAGGTTTTGCACGGTAAAGGTGCCTCTGGAATTTCCTTGTTTACCCTCCTTTCAGAAAAGTTTGGGTTTGGAACCAGGCAGTTGTACAAATAATTAAAATAGCGCGGGTTTAATGTGAATAGCATTTGCAGCTGATGCTGCATTTTGCTGTGTGACTGATACACACAGAGCAAATGGTATTTTAGAGCCTGTGCTGAAAAGACCTCTGTTAAAAACACTGAGAAGCCATAAATTTCTGGCATATTTGTGCCTGTTGTTGAACATCTGTAACTCACTTTATGTCCTAACTCCCTTTATGTTTGACCTTCCCAGAAAAAATCAGGCAGAGATATGCAGATCTCCCGGGAGAATTGCACATCATTGAGCTCGAGAAGGACAAGAATGGGCTGGGGCTCAGCCTGGCTGGCAACAAGGACCGCTCCCGGATGAGCATCTTCGTGGTGGGGATCAGCCCCGACGGCCCCGCGGGCCGGGACGGGCGCATGCACATCGGGGATGAGCTCCTGGAGGTAATTGTTCCCTTCAGCTCCCGTGGGTGTCTGGGAAAACACAATAAGGACGCTCTCACACCTGCCAGGTTCAGCAGAAAGAAGGGAAAAGACTTTATTATTTACATATATGACTTCTTATACCATTCCCAACTCCACAAGGGATTGGAGGACATGTCACTTCCTCCTCAATCCCACTGGAGAAAAAAGATGCTCGTCAAAGCTCTCTTATCACAAAAGGAATGCAAAACAGAAAATACCGTTAAGTAAACATTGGCTATTATTTACATGAAACTGTGTGAGAAAGAATCTGACTCCAAGGTTAAAACAGAAGGCTTTAGCAAAAACCAGGGCAACACCCGTGTGCAGGGGGGGAGAGGCGTCTGTGGAGCCACCTCTGAACCTTAAATAAAGCCTGCAAGGGGGATGAGGTGGCTGAGCGAGGAGCTGCGCTGATTTATGAGAACGTGGCCTTTGGCAGGTAAATGTGTTTACAGTGAAACAAAAATCACTGGCCTGTGAAAAGTAGTGTCTTGTCAGCAAAGTCTGTGCTCTCAGCATGTTCACAAGCTCTGCGTGGGGAGGGACTGCTGAAAGGCAGGAAGGGGACAGTAAATCAATCCTTGGAGTGCATGTGTGGTTTTACAGGGAAATTCACACCTTGCGTTTAAAAAAAAGCCAAAACCCCCTCAACGTTGCCATATGTGTTTTTACAGATGACAGGGATATTCCCTGTCCTGAAAATAAATTTCATGCTAGGATCTGTTTTGATCTGCTGCGACTTAAAATACTGATTTTCTTTAGTTGTGTCTGGCATGGGTTCACCCACAAGGCAAGAGAGCTCGTTAGCAAGTGGAGTATTTTGTCTTCACTTTTTCTCCAGTCTCCTTGCTTCACCTTCAGCCTGAAAACGCAGCTTTTCCTTCACTTGGTCTGGTTTTCTGGGCTGTTGTAAAATGACATTTTGCTGCGGTACCTGCAGTGATTCCCCGCGTCCTGATTGCTTCAGTGGTTTAAAAAAAATCATCCATCCCTGGGGATCTTCCCCTTGGAGAGAGGCTCTCACTGAAGAGCAGGGATTCACTGACCTGCTGCTCTCCGTGGGTGGTGATGCTTTGATCTTTCAGCAACTCCCTGTGCAGTCAGAAAACCACCTATTTTTTCACATTTCTTGACTCGAGAAAGAGCAGTTTGCCTGCCTGGGGAATACCCTGGGAATAGTCAGGATTGTCCAAGCATTTGTCATTGTCTAGCAGTTCTGTAATTAGGGGCTTTCAATACACATAGAAGAAAGATTTTATTTTTTTTTTACTATAAAAACACCATCATCTGAAGTTGATTTCATTTTAAGTGTGAGAAAAGGTGTGAAGGTCTACACCATAATGGAGTAGGGTAGGAAAATTGCTTTCTCCTTCAGAATTGTGTTTTTCCTATCCCTGACACTGAATTCTAATGGTAACAGAAAGGAAAATTGTTACATTTTGGGTGTGTTGAAAGAGCTCGTGGTGCTGTTTTCCTCTGCATTTCGTAGGTAGTTCCTGGTAGAGCACAGGATCTAATGTTAAATACTTGAAAGAGGCACCATCTGGGATTAATCACATGTACCTCAAGGTTTGGGGTTTGCATGGATGAGCCACGTTACAAGGAGCATTTCCCAAAGTGGTGGTGTTGCCCTCATTCCTCTCCCTGTTAAGTTGGAGATAAAATGATTTTTTCTTCCTTCAGTAGAAGCAAAGTGAGGTTCTCCATCTCAAAAACGCCAAGCTTCAAATAAAAATTCAAGGAGACTTTAGTAAATATCTTGTTTATCTTTGCAACCCAGTTTAGGATGTGGCACCAGTGGGCAGGGGGACAGTTCCTTATAGGAAAGGGTAAATTCCAACATCCTGCATTGCCAAGGAAGGGGTTGTGCATTAGCCATGTGCAGTGAGATGGCAGAACTCGTGTCTGGGTCTCACCTAACTGCAGGCTTAAAGTACATTTGCACCTGCATCTTTAATTACGCCTCAGTTTTCAGTCCTGGGACATCTCAGCGAGAGAAGGGATTCACATTTTGGGGAGCCTCGGGCATTTCTGCGCTGTCCTGGGGTGCCCCAGAGAATCCTGACTGCTCCATTAAAACAGAGGATGCCACTGCAGAGCGTGCAGATAATTCCCTGTGGCTTTTGATGGAGTTAAGGCTAATGGGATGGCCATTTAGACAGATAGATATTACCTGTTCATTTTTCTTTTGAACTGGAGTTTGATTGGATTCAATTGAAGGATGTGGGATGCTGCCAGGCTGCCTCAGCTCCTTATTCATAAAACCTGTTTTTGCTGAACTGATGAAATACCAGCTCACTTTCAGCTTCTGCAAACAACAGGAGTCTTTTGGGGGCATGATCCTGACTTGTTTTCACAACCTGACATGGAGGGAAATGCAGGCCACATAAAAAACCTGCACGTGATCATTATTTTTTAATATCTCTTCACTGATGTATTTTGGATGGGTACGTGGCTGGAAAAAACAGCTTTTTGAGGGAAGAAGGTCCTTTCATCCTACTTGTGGGAAAACTGCTTGGGTCAGAATTTGGTCCCTGTGCAGAAGGGTATTTTTTTTTCTCCAGGACACAAATTCTTTTCCATTCTTTTTCCAAACAAAGGAACCATCTGTGGTGCTCCTGCCTCGCTCCCTTGCTGGTTTAGTGCAGGTGTCTGCACTGCTTCGTGTCGTGCCAGCCTGGGCTCAGTGCTGTGGCTGATGGTGCCCAGCGTGGCCCTCAGCAGGGTCACCTGGAGCTGTACCTGTGCCTCCAGTCCTGCTGCTCCTGGGCTCTGCGTGGGCCTGTCCTGTGGGCAGCTTTTATTCACACTGAATAATCCACCCCGCTATTATCCTTATTATCGTTGTTATTATTATTATTGTTATCATCTCTCCAGGAGAGAGGCAACTGAGTTCTGTTAATAAACCAGGCTGTTCAGAGCCCTGAATGCTGAATTGCTGAGGTTGGGATGCTCTGCCTTCTCCCCTTCTCTTGCTGAAGATGGGGCAGGAGGTGGAAAAAAACTGCTCCTTTGGGTGTGGAGGTTTCCCTGCCCATGGCAGGGGTTGGAATGAGGTGAGCTTTAAGGTCCTTTCCCCCCCAGCCCTTTCTGTGTTTTATTCTGTGAGGCCACAGCACCTCTTGAAAGAGTAAGAGCCAGTCTTTAGAGTCAAAAATCACTGTAAAAGTTTGCCTGTTGTCCATTCTGGACTATTGCCCCAGAGACAATTATTACACTTTATTTCTTTATGCCATTTTTGTCATAGCTCAAAGCCGGGGAGCTTTTGTGCTAAATGCATCTTTTTTGCTATTTTATTTTAAGATGCTTAGATAAATAGAAGTTATGCTGCAATAATATAACAGATAGAGCAGTATTTTGCCCAAGTAAATGAGCCACCCAGCCAAATTCACAATGCCATTTCTGCTCTAAGATGCTGGGGTTTGGCATTTAATTCTCAGTTTATTTGCTGTGGAATCACAGAACAGAATCATGGAGTGGTTTGGGTTGGGAGGAACCTTAAAGTTCATCTCATTCCCTGGGCAGGGACACCTTCCCCTATTGCTCCAAGCCCTGTCCATCCTGGTTTTGGACTCTCCCAGGGATGGAGCAGCCACATCTCCTCTGGACCAACCACTCTGGGGTCCTTTTGGACTTTCCAAAAGAGAAGCAATTCCTTTTTTCGTGTGCTCTGCGTGCAGGGTACCCGGCTCAGGTTGGGTTTGGGGTGTGATTTCCAAGCTGCCAGGAGGGGGAGGATGCTGAGCAGGGGGGCAGAGACAATCTGTGGCTTCCCAAGGTCCTTCCTCCACACTCCCCAGGTGGGGAACCACAGGGATCAGCTGCCAGCCCGGAGCAGGATATTTTCTGTCCGTACGGATTTTATGGTCTGTTGATCACTTCAGATGATGCACATGTTTGAACATGTGCCCAGCAAGAAATTTGGTGAGGAAAGGGGAATTCGCGTTCTAATTAGTTTTTCTCTCCAGTGTTTTCCTCCTGCTTTGTTATTTGGGAGCTTGGTGTACTTTATGGGGTTTCAGTACATAAAATTTGACTGATAAAAAAGGTTTTGAAACTTCCCCCATTGTTTCAGAGAGTCTGGTTGGGTCTTGAAATGCTGCAATTCCTGTGGTAAGAAGGAACCCAGTGCATTGTACAAAGAAATAATTATTACAGAAAGCTAAGCCAGTATTTTTACTAGCTTTGGGGTATCATTTAACTTGATTTTCATAAAAATCAGATGATACTAATTTTATGGATTTCCATTGCTGCCACGTAGTAAAAACAGTGTGGGTTGGGGTTTTTTTTAATATCCATATCTAATGTTTCTCTTCTGCAAATTAAAGTTTGAGAAGCAAACAGTCCTGGAGATTTTTCCCTCTGAACTCCAGAGCTCGGATTTCAGTGAGTTTGTACTTTCTGCTACTTCAGTGCCTGAAACTGTAAACCAAAACTTTTGTAGGTGAAGGCAGCGGTGCATTTGGGATCTGTGATTAAATCTGCCATAAAGCAACGTGTGATTACATTAAAGACTGAATTTGTGTGCTGACCTGAACGACCTCGTACCTGCAGCAAGTTTTTATCTTTCTCTGAGCTCTGCTGACTTTCCAAGGAGTTCTGGAAAGAGACATTTAAAGAAGAGTTGAGGTTGATTTAGATCAGTTTATTTCATTTGCTTAATCAAGGCTCTGCTTTTCTTCCCTAATCTCTAATGCAAAAAGTAAAGCACAGATTTATGGGTTTTGACTCCCAGGGTATTATTTGGTTAATCTGACGTCTTACTTTATTTAATTTGAAAGATGTAAAAATGGTGTTTCTCCTGAAATCCTAAATGCTCTCTGTTTTGTTTTATTTAAGTAGGCTTTGGTGCTTTGCTCATCACTGTGGTATCTGCAGCTAATGGAGCAATTAATTTATTTTGTAAAAGAAAGTCTACTTTAAAAAACCAAGAAAAATTAATACTGGGTGTAATAACTCTATAGGACAGTCCAAAACCTTGTGGAGATATATTACTTTGATTATGCTTTCATTTTGGAGTAATTAAATAATTATAACTTAGAGACCCAGCTCACAGCTAATTAAATTTTGGACTATTTGATACGTGTAGTGAATAGGATTAATTTAGGCAGAGTAAAGACTATAAATTTTAATCTAAGAAGTCTGCTGTTTAGGAAAATTGATGGTAATTTAACTAAATCCAAACAATTTGTAAAGCATACGGTATTCCCAGTGAACAATTTATTCTTGAACTTAGAGAAATTAAGTCAACAAACTCACTGAAAGTTTCCAGTTGAGCTTGAAGCCGGAATGCAGCCGAGCACTCATTCATTCATTTTTGCCACTGGAATTTTAAATTGATCTTTGATTAATGAAGCCTGACCCAGGATGTTGCTCCCCACCCTGCCTTTGGCACCATGGCAGCTGCAGGCAGAACCAAATTAACTCCTCCAGGAGTGGTGATGTGCTGATATTTCCTTGTAGACCTTTCTTGGGTCCCTCTTGGTGCAGTGAAAGACTTGGCAGGTAACGACTTTGCACTTCAATCCCAGTCAGTAATCAAGTGTTAGGGGGTTTATTCTTGTCCTTGCACTGTCCTTATTTAACTGATGAACTTGCATCCTGTTGTGAGGCACTGAAAATAAGATTTGTGGATATTCCCAGTGTGTCTGACTAGCCCATATCACACCAGGCTGGAAGACTTGGCCTGTTACTTCTTGTTTGAATGAAAAAAAAAAATCCTTTTAAGATCACAAACCCAGAATCCAATACAAACATCTGCAGTAACAAAAATTCCTTCTATAATCACGACTAAATTGTTCCTGGGCTCCGCTGTCGTTATTGTTTTAAGCAGCATTGCTATATCAAATGTGAATGTAAATATTATGTTGTAAATTTAGAGTGGGAGGAAAAAACTGCAGCATTGCAGCATAGGATTGTTTAGGTTGGAAAAGTCCTCTCAGACACAGAGTCCAACTGCTNTCAGTCACTGCCCTGGCGCTGTGACCACACCGCTGCTGGCACCACCCAGGCGCCAGGGCCTCGTTGCCCACCTGGGCCGTGTGGTGGCCAGGCTGTTTCCCCTGAGAGCTGCAGCACTTCCTTGCACGCAGCAGAAGTGCCCAAAGCAGCACTCGGTGTCTGCTGCCCTGCTCAGGTGTAGATCCATCACTGCAAAAGTGATGTGGCATCGTGTCCTTAAATTGTCCTTGGTCTCCCTGACTCCCAGTGCTGTTTCCTTCAGCAGAACTGAGGAGTCAGCACAATCTTAGCAGCCAGTTTTCCTAAATGGCCAGAGCCTGCAGGCAGAGTGCAGGAGTGTCTGTCTAAACATCTGTGCTGTTGTCACATCTGTATGGTTCTTCACAGATTGAGTCGTTTTCCAAAAATCTGGGAATAATCCTTAAAACCCATTCAAGGGATCTGTGGGGAAAGAAAAAAAAAAGATTTCTCTCGTTTGTGGTTTACTAATAACAGTAAATTAGCTCTGCATTGGTTCCTGTTTTATATAGATCAAGATTTGGAGACCACATTTTCTTTGAGTCTTATCTCCTTATCCCACATTAAACTTGGAAGTCTTGGTGGTGTAAATTAAAACAAGGTGTACTCCTCCACTTACATGAAAATCGTTTTCTTTTAACAGATAAACAATCAGATATTGTATGGAAGAAGCCACCAGAATGCTTCTGCAATCATTAAAACTGCCCCATCAAAGGTCAAGCTGGTTTTCATACGGTAAGAACAGTTCTCATCCAAACATTTGTTGCCCTTTAGCCTATTCCATGACATATTTACATATTTAGCCTGTTTTGCACATGCTGAACTTTCTCAGTTCTCTTTGAAGCTGAGTAAGCCTTTTCCCTGACTACTCTTCTTGGAACAGTCCAAGAGTTCTCCATAATGATGTAAAAAAAAAATAAATCTAATGGAAATGAATGCTTATTTTAGGGGTGTCTGCTGAAAACTTGAGCTTTTCCTCTTGGGCTTGGGAGCTGCTTCTCCCACAACTCCCTAAAGTGCTTTGGGATGGTTTAGCACAGGGCTGGAGAGGGCAGCTTGTTCATCCAGCCAGGAGGGGGTGGAAATGGTGCAGAGGCTTGGGATTGCTGGGAGAGGAGCAGGGATGGAGCACAGGCTGGGTGCAAGTCTGAAGGATACCTTTGTGTGGGCATCAAAGGAGGGTTTTGAAAGTGAGCACGGGCTTGTTTGTACAAAGGGGGAGCCTGACTCTGCCAAGGAGCACTGGGATGGATTGTGTGGGAGGGAATATGCTAAAACATCCTTTCATCTGCATAAAAATGACATGTGGGCATTTTTCTTTTGCTCCGAGCATGAAAATCTTTCCTCTTTGTACATGAATTAAAGACACCTGCATGCATTCCCTCAGCAGTTCAGGAAGTGTTGCTCCTACAACCCTGGGCAGGAGGTCTGGGAAGAAGCTGCCTCTTTCCCAGGCTGGAATTTCCTAGATGTGTATTTATGAATAAATTCCAGCTGTGGCTTTTGCTGGGCACTTACCCCACCCCGTGCCATTTTATCAGGTGGTCTTCCCACCAACATATACATCATACTTGATGTTGTTTTATATTCCTGGCTCATCCGCAGCCTCCCTGTGAACAATGTAATAATCTGTGGGTGAATGCATATAAATGTGTGCATTTACTGCCACGGCTCTGCCTGGTGCAGCGTGCCCAGAAATGATGGAAGAGCAGCATTAGCACCGTGAGGAATGAGTTGCTATCCTTGGCAGCTCCGAGGATCTGGAGGAGATTAATGCTCTTGCCTGCAGCTCCCGTGTTACTTTCCCCAGCCACTGAGAATTAAACGTCACGTCCCACAGCTCGCTCACCATTATTTAATTGCCTGTGGAAAATGTGTCTGGTTGGAAGTTCCAGAGGCAAAACCACAGCTTGTGGAAGCCCCCAAGCCAAGAGCGGGGGCTCCTTGCAGCCTGCCCTGGTGCTCCAAGCAGAGCTCCAGGGGATGGGCCCTGTCAGCTCCACTCCCCGTGGACTGGAGACCCTTGGGGCCTATTTTGGATCGTGTTTGAGGCATAAAGGCCGTGCAGGTTCTTAGCTAAAATCCTCCTTTTCACATTGTGAGTTTCAAGGCAAAAATTTATCTCAAATATTCGAGAGATGCTAGAAATAGATATTGGAAATACCATTGGGTGATTCTTGTTTCCATCTCAGGGTTTAAAAAAAAAACCCAATTTCTACTTATAAATGCTGCTGCTGAGGCTGTAAACTTCTGTCTTCCCCAGAGCACAACATCTTGTCATTGCTCTTGGCCTTACTCTGACACCTGATGGGTCTGTTTGCTCAGCCCAGGCAGCCACTGGAACAGCAATAAAAAGGAATTCTCCCACTGAGAGGATGTCCTTAGTAACTACAGCAGTGCCCCAAACGTGGGCAGAAAACTAATGTCCCTTGGTTTTTGACCTGTGGTCGAGTTCTAGCAAAGACAAATTAGACTGTCTCTTTTAAATGTGGATTTTAAGGAGAAGCAAGGATTATTTTCTCTTCTCGTGCAAACTGTTCCACGAGCCCAGTCTGGCTTGGTACTTCCTTTTCCTCCACACAAAACCAGTGGATGCTGCTGGGTGAAAACACGAGCTGTGGCCTCTTTGTGCCCCTGGATGTGTTTTGGCTACGTTACACCACAGCTCACCACAGCACAATGACGTGGACTGCAGGGGCTGTGGGAGAAATCAATTTGGTCTTCATGAAAATACAAACATTCTCATCTCACCAGTGAAAAACCTGAGTAGATTATGATTTTCCATCAATCCCCACGGCCTGAAAAGGTCCTGACTGAGCTGATCCAGGGCATGAAAGCCAAACTGGTGGAATTCTTGGGCTATTTCAGATGCCCTCTCTGATACCCTGAGGCCTTTTTTTCCCTTGGATGGAGGATACTGAGTGATAAGCGTGCTGCTTTCCACTTGGAAGCAGGAAACAGCATCAAGATTTTCCTGTTCCTGGAGTTTTGGTTCATGTGCAGGGCAGGGGGATGTTTCCATAAACTCCTTAATCAGTTGTGAAAGAAGCCCAGAAATTCCTGGGCACAGAAAAGCCTTTCTGTGAGAGCTGTAATAACCATCATTAAATAACTTCAGAGAATGGTTTGGCTTGGAAGGGACCTTAAAGATCATCCAGCTCCAACCCCTAATTTATTTCTTTTTTCTAGAAAAAGATAAAGGATAAAAGGTGCCCTCAGCCTTTTTGACTTTTTTGCTGAAATCCTAACTTACCATTTGTGCTATAAAAATCTGTCCACGCTTTTCTACACCCAGGTAGTGTTACAATTGCATTCCCACCCTTTCCTGGAATTTTTGCTGGTGAGACACAGCGCAGTAGCTGTTGTGAGAATCACAGACACCCCCTCATGTTTGAAGGCTTCTCACTCTGCTTTATGAGCATCTTTTCCTCAATTAAGTTGATGATGATTATTTAAAACAGTTGATTTTGGCCAGATTCCAAAATATAGGTCTTAACACAGCCCTGTTTCCCAGTGGTCTCATTAATTCCTTGAGCTTCTGAGAGCATCTAAAAGATTTGCAGTTGCTTTTCTTTTTTCAGGGGCAATAAGGGATGTAATGTCTTAGTTGCCTCTTGAAATTCTTGGGCTGATTCTCCGAGAGGAATTAGCCAGGTAATAATATGAGAAAGGGACTTGATTCCTGTAGGAGTGTCTGTGCCCCAGTTCCCAAAATAAGATGTGTTTCTACCCGTTGTGGGTTTTGTTCATGTGTTTTAAGTCCATCCTTGTAACGTGCATAATGAAACAATATAATTAGATTTTACATCTGGAGTAGGAAATCCAGTTTATATCAGAAAGCTCTTTTACAGTGAGAATTTTATGATTGGGCAAATTCAGTGGTTTTTCCCATGCTCAATTAACTGCCTTTAATCTGGTTTGGTGCTTCAGTGTTGGTTTAATAAGCAGATCAAATACAGCTGAATGCTGGAATCAGAGTGGATTCCACTGATGTCAAACCCTCCTCCCATTGTGTCGGGTCCTGTGAGTCACTCTGTGCTCTACCTTCATCCCTTGAAAGAAAATTGCCTTGTGCTGTGATGAGCCATGAGAACTGCTTTAATAGGGAGGGATTTTTCTGATTTAAAGACCATCTGTTATCTGTCCAGAGCCCTCCCACACTGCAGTCACTGCTCTGATGTTGTTGCTTCCTGCTGATGGGATTGTAGCTCCTCAGTGAAGCCCACAAATCTGTCACCCAACCCCTCCTTCCACTTCCAGGTGTAATCTCCTGTTATTTATGGGGATCTGCAAAGGAGAGAGATCCTTCTGCTCCAAGGACTGGGGGAGCCAGGGCAGTGTCTGGCTTGTTCAGCACTCCCCATTGCTGTGGCTCTGACTCTTCTTTCAGAGCCTCCAAAAGTGACATGTGATGTTTAGTGCCACTCTCAAATACTGTCAAGCTTTAGAAATTATTTTTACCTTTGTTCAAACCTGCATAATTGGCCATATTTTAAGGGTATAAACTCCTGTTTTTACTTGCTTTGATTGCTGAGGTTCTTTCATGTGGGAAAGCTTTAAAAATAGGCCCTTGCCAGGCCCTGTGTGTGTGCAAGTTTGGACTTTTCCTGTTTTCTCCAGAGCTGTTTCCTCCTCTCTGTCACACACGTGTGGGAACAGGCGCACGGTTCAGGAAGCTCAGTAATTTGGGCTCCTTCAAAACCTTTGATGACCTAAGCTGCAGTTTATGTGAACATTAGCTGTTCATTTAAAATACCTGCGTGCCTGTGGCTCCCGTGTAATTGGGAGTGGGTGCAGAGGAAGTGCAGAACAAGACTGTTCTTGCTGTTGGAGGAGAGGATGCACAACACAAAGGTCCTGCCGTGCCCCAGCTGGAGGAGAAACCCAGTGTGCAGCTTTCCTGCAGCTCCTCTTCTCCAAAGGAGCTTGCAGAGGGAAAACAAAAAGGAGAAAATACGAAATCCTGCCCTGATTTTTTTAAAATTTTAATTTAACAAGCAGGATGTGGACAATATAAATTCTCGATGATCTGCGGGACTTTTTGTCCTGGTGTCACCTTACAGAGGAAACCTTTATTCCCTTGTTCCTCAGCTCTGTTCCATCTGAGATGCTGTGTCACTTCACACAAGCCATTGGGTTTTCCTTCTGATTCTTGATGTACTTTGCATTCCCACAAAAACCACCCCCAGCCCCTTGCAAAGCTGTTGTCAGACGCTCTCTCGGTGCTGATGAGCTGTGTGGCTGCAGGTATTTTGCAGGAGGTCCTTCTCCCTTAATTTAGACATCCAGAGGACATCTGGACGTCTGTGATGAGTCAATAGTTTTCAGAAGCCCCCAAAGAGCAGCTCAGTGTGTCCTGTGATAAATTAAATCATTTGGGTGCTGGGACTGCCCCTCTGAGTTGGTCTGGTTGGGGATTTCTCTTGGTTTTGCCTTACAGCACCCAACTCCAACTTCCCTTCAGGCTTCCCTCCTGCAGCATGGAGTGGGTATTCCCTTGGGATTTATATTTGTGGCTCTCTCTAGGCTGCCTTTGTACCAAGCATTTGTGGCAGTGAAGTCAGTAATAAATGTATTTGTCTCTGGCTAAGCTGTAAAGGTGCAGATGGAGCAAAACATCAGGAGGTTTTCTCTGGGGAGTGTCCAGGGGTCCTATTTAGACTGGAAAGAAGTAAAATGTAGTCAGGAATGAAGCCTGATCTTGAGTGTGAAGGTTCAGACACCTTAACCCCAAGCAATATTGAGCACCAGTAACTGAGAACAGCTTTTTTGGAGGTGGTTCTGGAGCAACTATTGGCAAATGTGTTGAATGCTCGTCTGCAGTGGCTGTAATTTGAATAGGATGTTCAGGCTTCTAAGCTGTCTGCCCCTGCATCAAAAGGAAATGATTGCTCCTTTTAGTCGTAAATAAATTCACATTTTAGTTGAGGACACTTGTGGAAGTGGAGAGCAGAAACAGCAATTTATTATTAGATCTGTCACTTTAAAATATATTCCCACTTTGATTGTGCTTTGAAGCATTCTCCTTTGAAGCAGCATTAAAGTATTTAAATATGAACGAGTCCTAGCAGGGGGAGATTACAAGTTGTGACACTGCGTAACCTTGGGGTTTTTTATATTTTTGCTTTTTTTTTCCCGGGGGAATTACCATAAGTGTTTTTTGATTGCTTGGAATAAAAATGGCCATCCACCTAAAGCTGCATAAAGATATTTTCCCACTGATGGAAAAAAGTACAAAAGTGTGTGTATATGAAGTGAAAACTAGTTTGGATAATTAATTACACCCCAGTTTGTCGTGAGGCTTCTGTCTAGCAATTTTTAGGGTACTTCTTCCAGAAGCTTGTATATATTCCTTTTTATTTCCACGTTTGCTCATAATTGCACAGCACGCAGCCTGCACTGTGAGCTGCAGAGTGGGGCTACTTCTCATGCTGATTGTTCTTCACATAAACTATTGTCAGGAAAACCTCTGCAGTCAAGGAAAAAATCTCCAGGCCTCTCCTGTGCTGATTTATTCCTGTGGGTTAGAAAAGCACCAACCGTAATGAGATCGATGTCTCCCGAAGATAAGAGCAGGGAAAATGTCCTCGCCCAGTGTGCCCTGTGGGGTAAAGTGCACTTGGAGATGGTGAAATGCTGATGGAATTCATGGCTTGGTTCCGTGCCTGTCCTGGCCCTGCGTCTCTGCACCACGAACCCGCTCCCAGCCTGGGTTCTCACTCTTGCAGGGCTCTGAGCAGGGCCAGGAGGGGAGGCTGGCAGCCAGGACAGCCCTGAGCAGCACCCAGCCAGCTCCTGTGAGTCGTGTGGCTGTGTGGTTGAAGATAAGTAAATGAATTCACCAACCTTTGCCTGCAGGATTTATCATTTCAAATGCCTGTGGCTCCCGTTGGCTGCTGTGCTGAGGGCTGTTGATTCATTTCTCAGTGATCAGAACATGCTAGCTCCCTGTGTTTTAACCCTTTGGCGGGAAATTGAGACTTTTTTTCTTTCAGGCACTTCCATAAAATGTGTTTAGACACATACTAGTCTAATAGTTTATTCCAGAAATTAAAGAGGAAAAAATTCTGCTCGTGTCACAGTAACAGGGAATGTGGTAAACAGGACCAGAAATCAAACCCAAAGGAGCCATGAGAAGTCACTTCCTTCCACCTGAGATCTGTACCTGTGAAGCAGCAACATCACTGATTCCTCCTGCTAAAAGGCTGGAGAGGCACTTGGTGAAAAGGCAGGGGGTGGCAGGAGACAGGGAATGGCTTTAAGCTGGCTGAGGGCAGATTTAGATGGGATATTGGGGAGAAATTCCTCCCTGTGAGGGTGGGGAGGCCCTGGCACAGGGTGCCCAGAGCAGCTGTGGCTGCCCCTGGATCCCTGGCAGTGCCCAAGGCCAGGCTGGATGGGGCTGGGAGCAGCCTGGGACAGTGGGAGGTGTCCCTGCCATGGCAGGGGTGGCACTGGATGAGCTTTGAGGTCCCTTCCAACCCAAACCATTCTGGGATTCTGTGATGATTTGCTTTAAATGCTATCACTGAAGTCATCTGTTACCTGGTTTCGTTTTATAGAGGCCAAAAAAATGCAGAGCTAATTCCAGAAAACAAATCAGTTGAAATGGCAGTCGAGGAAAAACATCAACAAGGCAGAATGCTATTAAATAAAAAAACATTCACAAACTAATCAGATGTCAACTTCAGAGGCATTTTAAAGAGCAAGAAGAAGATGCCATACATCATTTTGGAAAAATAATTCACTTTATATGTAGGGAGAATCAATGTTCATCTCCTCTTCCCTCTGCATTTTATAAAATCTCTTCCAAGTTTTTACATTGAATCTTTTAGAAAAGACCACAGCAGAAATGAACAAAAAAATAAAAAGCAATCTGCTATATTAAAACAGGTATTGTATTTCAGTGGTGTGAATGTGAGACTATAAACAAGCAGTTTACAGATGTAGAGACTATTGAAGGAGGCTAGCTAAGTGTTAGCACATCTATGGATGTGTAGGGACCACAAACTCCAACCTCATCCTCTGATAATCCGCACAAAATTAGATTTCCAAAGGCCGTGATGTCAGCGTGCCCCAGATGAACCTACTCTGGTCCCATGGAGGGATGTGATCTGCTGGGAAGCAAGGAACCAGAGCAAAAACCATGCAAAAAAGTGATTTCCTAAGCTCTAACTCCAGTGAGAAACAGTTCTCATGCTAGTGAGGGTGTTTTCTTAATGGGCAGAAGCAGCTCAAGGGAGAAGTTTGTCCGTCCTGGTTTGGTGTGTAACGCGTTGTTGATTCTTTGCACAGAAGTGAAGATGCTGTCAACCAGATGGCTGTCACTCCCTTCCCACTGCCTTCAGGCTCCCACTCTGCTGCTGAGGTAAGCTTTGTGGGCTGTTGTTTTTAATTAGGGCCTGCTCAATTGGATAGATTAATCATAATTAGCAGCTCATGATAAGTTCGAGCGCCTTGTCTGATTAAACCCGGGCTCATGAAATGGGTTGGGTAGAGACTTGGCCTAATAGGCTTATTTTACCCTGTCTCTTTTTTATTGATCTGGTTGTTACTGACAGACCCATGTGGTATCAACAGCAGGTATTAAACAGGTTATTGCTGTACAGGAGGAAGAGAAGGCTCCAAATTAAAACCTTGCCCCCTCCTGTCCTGCTCCTTTTTTCAGCTGCTCAGTGTTCATGGTGAGGCACTTTTGCCTGCAATAACCTCCCAGTGCTAAAACAATCTCAGTGTGGCAGTGTTGCCAGTGTTCTTGATTCTTGTTGCTGCCTCAGCCCCAGTGCAGACTGATTGCTCCCCTGTGCACCAGGAATCCCTGCAGTCACCACACTTGTTATCATTTTGACATCTCAATATGCTGTAACTAAATTTTCCAGATAAACTACATGGTTAGCCTTGCTGTTGCTTTTTAATTCTATTTCTATCCGAGCTAATAAAGCAAAAGATGTTTTCTAATTCAATTGGGGTTTGGTCTTGCCTCAATAAATCCGCTTTCATTGAACTTCTGGTATTTCCATGGGCATGGCTGGGATCCCTCAGCACGGGGCCACGGGAGGTAAGGCTGGATGCATCTCCTGTTTGCACACTTGCTGTTGTTTTCCAGATTATATCACCTCTGATGGCTGCTCCTTGCAGGCCTAGTGCTGTACAGAGCAAGAGCTGCTCATATTTTATTTGTGTCTGAGTCATTTCTGGACAGTGCTTTGGCTTTTCCTTCTCCCCTCCACACCAGCAGCGTGTCCCAGGTGCAGCTGGTGCTTCATAAATCACTCTACAATTTACAGAGTTCATTTCAGTTTTGTTGACTCTTTAATACCTGCATTTGTTCCTGGCTTTGTTTAATATTTGTGCCTTCAGGATGAAGCACAAAGCTTTGTTTAGGCACATTCTGTGCTGTGGTCAGACGGCTGTAATTAGACTCCACCAAAAAGTGTCTTTGTTTGCCTTTAGAGGTAGATGTTTGTGGCTTGAATTTCATGCATTAATGGCAAGTTCTTACTATTTACATGATGTTTGTTTTATAAGTAAATGCAGGTTTTTACTTCTAGCTGGCATCTTTTTTATTGTATAAAATCAACATAACCAAATATAGTGATGTTACACAGAAGTTTACATTGCTTTCTTTGGCAGCTCTTCCTGTCTTTAAATAAAGAAAAAAAAATACCCTTATATCTTGAAATTATATCTTCAAATATCTTTGAAATACCACATAAATATTTAACATTGTGTGTTACATGCACCCTACATGTAACTTGTCAGATCACATTAAACAGCCTGGCTGGTGTGGTGGAATATCAGGGTGCCACAGTTACCACGGATTATTGTGTTAGTTTTCTTCAGCTTATCTCTTGATCTTTATCTTATCTCTTTATCTGCAGCTTATCTCTTTATCTTCATTACATGAAAAGTGATAAACAGTAAATGCACCTTAAATCAGGGTTTTGCTTCATTGCATGGAGTTTCAGGACAGGATAAGACTGTGGTGTGGTGTGATACTGTGGGCAAGCCACCAGAAAGAGATTATATTGAATATTAATTGCTGTAAAATATGTTTTAAGAGGTTTCAATCACCAGAAAGCTACAGAGTGAACAGAGGTACTTTGTTTGCTCAAGTGGTGGTCGAGACATTTGAGTTATTCACTTAAATGTAAAATGTCTGATGAAAATTCAGAAATAGTTCTGTTTCTAGACCTAAAGTNGAGGTCCTTTCCCACCCAAACCATTCCATGATTTTCCCAAGCTGTTCAGACTATGCAAAGGAAACTGGGACTCCTTTAACGTGCTGAGCGTGAGGACAGAGGTCTGGAGAAAGCCTCTTCATACCAAGTCAGCAGCTTTCACAGCTGAGAGGGATTAGTCTGGCCTTGAAAGCTGCCCCAGAGCTGCCCCTGAGTGCAGGTTTGGGAACACCTCATGGTGCTTCGTGTCAGCCTGAGTGGGACCAAGGTCTGCCTTCCCACACTTACATCCCTCATTTACCCCCTGACACTGGGAGGCTTTAACTGTGGATCCTTCTGCGCTGTCATGCTGCCCCTTGTATAAAAAACCAACAAAATGGGGTAAAGCTGTCTAATTTTTCTGTTTAGCTGTCATGGGGGACTGGAGCTCTGTTTAAAAGCTGCTGTCAATCCTTTCTCCCAGGACCTCGGTGGCACCGAGCCTGCAAGCGGCGAGGAGGACCCGAGTTTGGAAGTTGTCATGAAAAGCTTGACTGATGAGGAATCCAACAAGGCTGTAAGTGACTTAAGGCAATATTTAATGATGATTAGAGTTTAGAAGGTGGAGGCTCACTGGCTCGATTGGTTTTCTCTGCCTTTTTATTGGAGGGTTGCAGCACTTCTGTCAAATAATATCCAGTACATGTAAAAGCAGAGTCAAACTCAGCTTTACATACACAGCCTGTTTTCATGACCTAAGCACTCAGCACAACTTGTTAAAATACCAAGATAAGAGTTTTCCTGTAGCATTCTGGCCCTCTCTGTTGTTCTTGGTAAGTGAGGGGATTGCATTTCCACTCCTGCCATCCATGTGTGACAAACTTTAGAAAAAGCCTGGTCTCTAAATCATATTCTTATTTATATTCATAGCTTCGTAAATTCTAAGGCCAAGATGTCTATTATCATAATCTAGTCTTGCCTCCTGAATAACACAGCTATAGAGTTGCTCTCAGTGATTTCTGCATTAAGGCCATAACTTGTGGTTTAATGTGGTTCTGTCAGTGTGCTCTGTAATAAATACTGAACTTCTCATTGATACAGATGGAGCTTTTTGTTGTTTAATAGGTCAGGATCATGCATTATCAGGAATCTGAAAGTCCTTCAGGGTGCAGCTCTGATCTCTTTTTTTTTTTGGCTCTGTGTTAAAAGTTTAAAATGGAAAATACTAAACCATGACTAACTTGGAGGTACCTCCAAATTTGCTGAGGGTCTTTTTGCTGCCTGCTCCGGTTTCAAGGCGTGCAGGGCTTGCTGTGTGTGCACAGTCTGTGTGTGCATCCTCAGCTAAGGAAACCCAACATTTCTGGATGTTTTTCCTCTTTAGATGTCTTCTTCCTGCTGTCGTGTCTCCTGCAAGGAGCGTCTTGGGGTTTGCAAATACAAATTGAATATACATAATGCTCTGTAGCGAGTAAGTGTTTAATTAATGAGTCTGCAAATTCCAAGAGTTAGGAAGTGTTATGTGCTATTCAAGCATCGGAATTAATCACCCATGGATTGATTTATGTCCCTGATGGATTACAAAAAGGTTGAGTTATTGCTGTTTGGTAGCCTGGTGCAGATTCCTCTGATGGGCTGGAATAGAAATGGATCCGAGTTTCCCTGTGTGTATTTGCAGGTGTCACTCACCTGGTTTTACTGGAGTTCTTGCTCAGCTTGGCAAGAAATGTGAGAGGGATTGCAAGGTAACACGAGAAATTGCTCAAAGACTGAAGAGGATAAAAATATGTGAAATATATGATACAAAAGTGGACTGTTGGTGTAGGCTGTTGTGCTGTGCAGCTCTTTGAGTGGTGATAGAGGAGGGGTGAAATTAATGGGAAAAAGAACTTGCAGCAATCCAAGGCAGGTGTGGAGGGAAGACGCCTCTGGAACCACAGGAGACCCAGAATCTATTGGCAGCTTCTTTTCAGACTTGGAGCAAGAAAGAAGGGAACTCTGGAGCCAAAAGGTGGAAGTTGAAAGGTAAAAGGAAAGAAAAAGAGTTGTCCAAAACAGAGCAATGGCAGGGAGGTAAGAGGAGGCAAAGGCTTGCACTTAGAAAACTTCATGAACTAAGTTTCTTCAGTTGTAGATCCAACTGCTCATTCCACAACACCCTCAGTAGGTTTAGGGGTGTAGATGGATGAAAAACAGTGACAAAAGCCAGTTTCATCATTTCAGGCTTTTCTTTCCATCAGGATTTTATTATCAGGGGAATATTGCTGAGTGGATCTCAGTTTTGGGCGTGCTGGTGGTTCTGGCCAGAAGGGAGTGGGTTCGTGGGCACAGCTGGCATTGAGGCTTTGACTCTGCAGTGCAGCACAAGAGAAATTGGTGGTTTGGGGAAGGGAGATTGCTCTTGCAGTCTGGTAGTGGCTGTGGCAGCAAAAGAAGACAGTGCCTCGTTTTTCAGAGCACGATGGTTGCTACCAGAGCCCCGGTGCTCCTTCACCATTGTTCCTGAATTTCTCAGTCACATGTCAGGAGAAATCAGGAATGCAAAAGTCAACGAGTAAGATCAAGTTCACTTAGTAAATAAAAAGTATGTGCTTATCAGCAGAGATCTTCCACAAGTATGTACAGCTCAAAGCACGGGCAGGATGTCTCACCAAGTGACAGCTGTAATGAAAGGAAAATTAAAAAATTCACATCATTCTCTATTCATCTGTTGCTGATAAATTTGTCAGTCTCTCACAACATACTCTTTGTTGTCACTTCATCACTTTCAAAGCTATAAAGCTGTATAATGGACATCATTGTAGGCTGGGATGATAAGAAGGGGGAAGGAAAACAACTTTGTTTCTGAACTGGAGCCAGTGGGAGTATTAGGCAAAGTCTGTGTGTTTATTAGCTGAGGTCTGAGCTGGCCTCAGAGCAGGTCCTGGGTTTCTGAGGGCTGGAGAAATCTGGCTTTCCACAAGGTGTCCTTGGAAAAGAATTGATGGAGGGGGCTTTGAGATGCTCTTGGAATCTGACAGAGGTGAAAATGGAATGTGAGGATGGATTCATTTGCCTTTAAGGGTTAGAACAATTTAATGATAATAACTTTAATAATCCACAAACAGAAAACACATCCTTGAGACTCTGGCAACGAGGAGGGGCTGTGTAAAAGTGCTTTGGGATGGAGTTGAGGGGGTTGAATTGGATTAAACCAGTTGGGCTGCAGGCTCCTGACAAATGCTGAGTGTGTTTGGTGCTTATTTTGTTCAGGTACCTCTAGCACAGCCTCAGTTAAAAGATCAGGGAGATGTGAAGGTGGTGCCTGGTGCTCACTTGCTGTGCAAGACGAAGCTTCAGGTTTTAGTCACATACCACAGTGAAAAAGGGAAGTATGAAGTAATTTTTCATTGCTCATTAAAACAATCTCTCAGTAAATGACAAAGCAGTCTTCCCATTTCTCCCCTGACACCTCTGATAATACAGTGAGATCACCACTTTATCTTTTTTCCTGTTATCCTTTTGGATAATAGTTGCAGTTGTAGAGTTACAGCAAGCTCTGAAAATGCAAGGGGAAAAAAGAGATCCTGTGGGGGTTGGTGTGATTTAACACAATAAAACTCCAGCAAACAAGGCCAGTATTTTCAAGCTGAGTTACCTACAATTCTATTTACTTTTTTTTTAATGTAGAAATTGTCATCTTAATTAGAAATTCTTTCTGAGTTGCAGAGTATCTTTTGAATATTTGAATTTGAATATTTGAAGATTTGAAATAATCTTTGGAAGTTGGTACTCATCTTTTCTGCAAAACAGACTGTTTATCAAAGGTTTTTAATATGGAATAAGATAATTAACTATTACTAGGATCAAAGTGGCCTGAGCTTAGTGAAGAGCTGACAAGGGAGGGCACTGTAACTGTCTGGAAGCAGTTGTAGAAGTAGGAGATAAAAATCTATTTTAGTGTATTGCAAAGGTACAGAGAGAAATTAGGCTACAAGTGGAGCCAGTGATTGAAGTACTATTGTTGGAGATCTTTTTAATGAGGCTGGAGGATGCATTTTAAGCAGTTGCTTTATTTAGGAGAGCCAAAAAAGAAGGGGGAGGAGAGAGCAGATGAGTTTGAGTCCCTTCCTGCTGTACACACCGAGGGGTCCCTGCACAGCTTGGGAATTGCTGTCCCAGTCATTCCAGAGCTGCACTGGTCTCTGGAACAATACAGAGCACGTGTGAGCATAATCTCCTCCCCAAAAATCCCTCCTGTGCCTTGCATGCCTCCAGAGCTGGGGGTGTGTGTTTAATAACTCCCGATATTCCCTGTGCTCACAGCAGCTGTTCCTCTTCTCAGTTTTGGGCTTCAGCTTTGTTTGGTGCTGCAGATGGACTTGAATGAGGAAATCATGGAATCCCAGACTGGTTTGGGTTGGGAGGGATCTCAAAGCCCCCCCAGTGCCCCCCCTGCCATGGCAGGGACACCTCCCCCTGTCCCAGGCTGCTCCAAACCCATCCAGCCTGGCCTTGGGCACTGCTAGGGATCCAGGGGCAGCCACAGCTGCTCTGGGCACCCTGTGCCAGGGCCTGCCCACCCTGCCAGGGAACAATTCCTTCCCAAGATCCCGTCCATCCCTGCCCTCTGGCACTGGGAAGCCATTCCCTGTGTCCTGCCCTTCCAAAACATCCCTGTGTCTGCCTAGCATCACCATTCTGAGTTTTGGAGGACATTTTATTGAAGCTAATGAGATATTTTCAATACACCTCGCTTTGTTTTTTTGACTTTGTAGGATGTGAAATCTAAAGCTGACACACCAGTGGTGGCAGATCAGCAGGAGACCGAGGAGCAGCTCCCAGAAAATGTATGTGTGTTTAGGGAAATGTTTGTGTGTTTGTGTTAACCAGCAAGGGAGGGTCCTGAGGGCTTGATTTGGTGGAAGACTGAGTGATTTATGGAGGGAACATTTAACTGGGGAGACATTGAAATAATTTTATTGATGGAAACATAAAAAATTGCTGGCTCCTCTTTAAATATGTGGAAATTGCTTGGTTTTCCTTCTATTGATTTTGAGGGTTTAGCGAGGCATGATAATCAACAGCCAGTGCTAATGACCTCATCATGTCATGCCTTTCTGTGTCTGGCAACTGATCTCTCTTGCTTCTGCTTTGCTTTTAGGTCCTCAACCTGCTCAAACAGTCCAAATCTTCCACGAAAGCCCCCGCAAGCTCACAGGAGATACCCCTGGAGCCAGCACCCACTTACCTTTCTCCAGAGGCAGAAGTCCCCAGCCGTAGTAGGAACCAGTGGTTTTTCCACAATATAGTGTATTTTTAGTACCCTAACCCAAGATGGATGTTTTCGTTTTGTTTTCCAGATAACTTTGCTGAAGTTTAGTTTCTTTGAACATCCAATGACCTATTCTAAGTTATAAATAAACGTGTTTGTATTTTTCTCTCCTTTCACAATTTTTGAGAGCCTGAATGTGTCTTCACTTGTTTTTCTTGACTTTTACATACAAAGATGATCTTGGTTTTGATTGAAATTGAGGGAAAGACAATTTGGGACATGCTGTTCATTCCATGGTGCTGGAATATGGATTCCATCTGTCCTGGACGGAATACCCACCCCTTGCCATCATGATCTGAATTGTATAGGTCAAAACTGAATTAGATGTCCTCACAGTCATTTACTGTACGGATTTACTCCTAGAACTCAAGGATTTACTCCTAGACCTCAAGTCACTCTGGTTTAGAGGCTTCAGAAGTGACTCAGAGTGGTTCTCCAGTTCAATTCTGTTAAAGTGAAGAGCAAGCAAAAGCTGAATTAGTTGTTGTCGCACGATTCCTTTGGTGGTTCTCATTTTCTTGTTGTGTTGCTTGACTCATTTCTTCCCCTTCTTATGTGCTCAGGTGTCTTCCCAGCTGCACTGCCTGTGGATCCAGCAACGTGCCCCATAGTTCCAGGGCAGGAGATGACCATTGAGATCTCCAAGGGTCGCTCAGGCCTCGGGCTCAGCATCGTCGGGGGCAAGGACACCCCGCTGGTGAGTTCCTGTTAAACTCATACTTCCTGCAGACAAAGACAAAGAAAACAAGGAAAATAATAATACCCTGAATATGTAATTGCTTTAATAAATTGTTCAGGACAGGGAGGACAAACCAACAACTGTAATCTCTGTTAAAATTGGTAATTTTGCCTTAGTTCAGCAATTCCTGCGTAAATCGTTTTGTGTTTCGGTAGTTTTTCTGCTGTGGTCAGGGGTTGCAAATGTGTTTTCTTTCATTTAAGCCTTGTGAATCAGTGGCGAGCAGGTAAGTGAGCAGGGTGGACTAGGAATTAATGTTGCAGAGGGAGGGCTGTCTCAGCAAGGACAGCACCTCTGCCTTGAGAGCAGAAATGCTCAGTAGCTGTTTAAACAAACTGTGATTTATCTGCCTGCCAGCAAAAGCCCTTGCAGAACAGAGGTAAACCAAAGGTAATCTTTTATTGTTTTCTGCGTCTTTTGGCTTAATCTGCCTCTTGGAGATGCTGTTATTTTTAAAAATTATCTTCAGATGATTTAAAATGTATCAGTTGAAGTGTGAGCTCAGCAAATTAGTGATGCTAAACCCCTCTCTGCCTCTGCTCTTGCTGTCTGCTCTCCACTTTTCCCATTTAAGAGATGCTTTGCTACAGTGTAAGAGAAGCCAGATTGGGTTTTTTCAAATGTCAAATTCAATTCTTTCAGTAAACAAGTCTGTTGCAGAGGTGTCTTTGCTGGGTTCTCCTGAATTCCCTGACACAGAGACTCTTCAGGCAGTGGAGCTGCTCTGGTACATGCAGTTTTACTCCTCAAAGTATCACAGTGGTGCATTATTAAGCACCACAGTGCAGTGAGTGTCGGACAGCTGCCATGTAGCAGTCTTCTTGCAGACCAAAAAATAAAATAAAATAAAATAAGGAAGGAAAAAAATTGAAAGAGAGGATGAAAGGAAGTCAAAAGGAAAAAGAAAGTCTTGTTTTGTAGAGCGTGGGCTGGATCTTTTACAGCATTAAAGCTGAAATTGGGAAAAGTTCAGGTTTTGGTGCCATTTTTCCCGGTTTCCAGCTATGTAGAGCTGGGATCAATTGCTCTGTGACCCATGGAGATGGAGCTGAGTTAGTTCTCACTCTCTCCAGCCATGCACAGTTTTGTCCCCAGTCCCCTTTTTTTTGTCAAGCTCCTCAGTGTTGAGGAAATTCAAATAAGTTGCTCAGTGTTAGTTGTCTCCCTGCTTTTTCATTTAACTGGAATTTGGAAATAATACATGGCAGTCTGTCAGATGCAATATGGTGTGTGTCTTTCATGAGATTTTAATATAAATAAATGAAACTTGTAAATAACTGCTTTGCAGAGCAGATGAGAAAAATGCAAAGGGTTTTATTCTTTAAATTGAGTAAAATGGTTTTGGTTAAATATTAAGCTTTCATTAGTTTACTCATTAAAGTGTCCTCCTAGGAGTTGATTTTAAAAGTCTTTGCACTTGAGTGCAGTAACTGAAACCATGAAGGGAGGGAGGTCCAACTCCCCACCTTTCAGATCCCCCACTTGCAGGACGTACCGAAACGAGTCCCTGTTCCTCTTCCTAACTCTGAATCTGCTCCTTGAAAGGCAAGAAATGGTGTTTCATAGGAAACGAGGTGCTTTTGGGAAACCACAGTCTAAACCTGATCACTTGCCGTGTGCAGAGAACCTCTCTGGGATTCTCCATAACTCCCTTCTCCAAAGCTTTCTGTGCCAACCCTTCTCCTGCAGGCAGGAACCCAGGGCTGGCCACAGCTGGTGGGATCACAGGATCCTGGAACAGTTTGGCTTGGAAGGGACCTTAAAGATCCTCCATGGGCAGGGAACCTCCCATTTTTCTGTCTACTTTGTGCTTCTGATCTTCTCCAAATTATTTTGATGCCTTCCTGGTTTTTTGGTTTTTTTTTGCCCTGGAGTCAGAAAACGTTTTGTAAAGAGTTGAAACGAAGTTCACGTGACATAATGAGGAGTAAGAGCAAGTACTGCTCAGGGCTGTAGGAAAGTTTCTATCTGAGTTTCATGGCTTAGAGAGAAAATATAACCAAACAGGTCTGTGGAGCTGAGTGATGGATCTGTCTTGCTCTCTGTCATTTGGTTTTAACTCAGTTACACAGATGGACATCTTTTGTAGTTTAAAGAAAACAAAATCAAAGGAGTCCATCAGTTCTGAAGGTCTCCTGTGGCAGAAATTTTGTGTCCAGGACCCACTGTTTGCTGCAGTGCAGAGAAATTAGCATGAATTACAATTGGCTTCAGCAGAAGTGTCTGCAAAGCCCTGAAGGACACGAACCCCAGCTCCTGGGATCTCAGAAGTAATTTATCAGCATGAGGGAAGCCAGGAATGCTGCTCAGAACGTGTCAAGTCTAAAATGGACATGGCAAGCCTGTAAGGGCCTCACCCGTGTGGTACTAAAATGCTCTTGATCTAAAAATGCTGAGCTGAGGGTACTCAGCAGCTCACATGGGATGGGAAAGCTCTCTCCGAATATTTTATATCTTCCTTGAGCACAAGATGTACAGGCCCAGCTTTTGGAATAATAAATCTGGCAGCCAGGGACAGGCTGCTTCAAATTGAAATACAGAGTGTAACTTTTAAGTCATAACCTCAGGAATCTCATCAGGAATCACCAAGTAGAGACTTGAAAAATACAGCCTGCGAGCAGGGAGGTTAATTTGTTCAGGAGGTTGGAAAGTGATGCCTTAACCCCTGAGAAATGTTTTTTGGTGAGGAGATGTCCATCCCATTACACTCCAAACCCTTGCCAGTGATGTTTTATAAGCCAGGACTGGGGCTCTGTGCTTGGGGGGGCACCAGCTGGAAAGATGTGCTTGCAGGAAAGGCATGGGGGAAGGAAAGCTTGTCCTTGGGAGTTGTCTTCATGTTGTTGATCTTCAGGCTGCTCCAGCCCTGGAGCAGCTCTATTTCATTTCCCTCGAAGCGTTGATTTTTTATAAGTATTTTTTTTCCTTCACTCACTTTCATTTCACCTTCCCACGTACCCCTGAGAGAACACAACACATGGCCTCTGCTTTAAAGCAATTAAAGTGCAGAGTGGAGCTGGCTGAAGCACAGGGCTTTCAGTTTGTGATTCTTATTTTTTTTTTGGTTGTAGTCCAATCAAACTTGTAAAAGTAAGCTCAGAGTGGGAATTTAAAACAGGGGGGAAAAAAAGAAGTGTTTTCAGAAACATCCCCAAAATGAGGTTTGAGGCTGTAATGCTGCTCCCTAGGACACCCAGGAGATTTTCAGCTGAAATCCTCAGAGGAAAGGGCATCAAGGAATTGTTTTAAATTGTACTCATCCAGGTGGCATGTGGGGTTTGTGCAGGGAGGTTGTGGGTGTTGAGCAGGGCTTAGATCAGCCTGGCTTAGTGGAAGGTCAGGATTCCATCGCAGGAGATGGAATGAGATGGGCTTTGAGGCCCCTCCCAACCCAAATCATTCCATGATTCCCTGAAATCCCATAATCCCCCCTCCAGAGGGGTTGAAAGTCTTGTCCAGTTAACAACTTGCAATGATTTTCTGTGATCCAGGGTAGTCAGCTCTGAAGGACTGGATTTCTGGCAGTACATGGAAAAAGCACTGCTCTGAGGTACAAACATTTTCTTTGCAGAGTTGGGGGCACTGCTTTGCTGCCAGCTGAATAATTTAGTGATGGTCAAGTTGATTACTGGTAGTTATTGACTCTGTCTTTGCTGCCTGGGTGATTAAGACACTCAGATGTGCCAGAGGGGATTCAGCAGTTTCCAGGCTGGTTTGGGGATGTTCCTCCAGGCAGGGTTAGAGAACCTGGGAGGGAGGAGGGCTCAGAGGCTCAGCTGGGGCTTGAAATCACAGCTAATTGCTGAAGAGGCACCTCTGATGTAAAAGAAGATTGCAGGGGCTGTAACTTAGGGCTCTCTGGAGGTGGAGTAGGTAGGGGGTGGTCATTATCTCAGCCTTACACAGAAAGGAAGAAAAGCACTTTATCCTGTGTGGTTTTTGCTGTAAACAACATCAAACCTCTTACGCAGGATTTTTTATACTGGGTTGTCTGCTTCGAATGCAGTAAATTTTCTTTCTGTGCTTTTGCTTTCAGCTGACTTGAATAAAAAGCATTTTTAAGGCAATTGAAACAAGCTTTAAGGTACTCCATCTGTAAAATAAAGTGACCCACAAAGCCAGGGAACTGGAACACACGAAGTAACAGAATATGCCTGTGCTCAGCTAACACGAGTTGGTGAGAGAGCTGGTAACTCTGGAGCTGAGGGAGAAAAACCTTCCCTGATCTGCCTGGGTTAGCCCAGAAGGTTTTCTGGGGAGCTTCCTGAGGGTGGGATGCAGTTTGACAGGAGAATATTTAGATTCATTCTGTCAGTCCAGGTGAGTCATCCCTTGAATAAACCCCATCTGTTAAGGCAGAGCAAGGGGATAATCAGGAAAACTGTGGCTTGAAACTGCAGCTGTTCAAGGCCCGGTGTTTGCCCCTGGAGCTGCCAGGGATAATTACCCTGTGAGGGCTCCGTGCTGCCAAAACCAGGCTGCTCCTGCTCCAAAGCCAAGCCTGAGAGCTCTGCTTTGTGCCCTGCTGCAGTCTGTCAGCAGCGGGGACCTACCTAAGCCTGAGGCTCTGTGACTCCTGTGGTACTGAGCAGGTTCTCCCTCGGCCGGGCTTTCCTCCCACCCTCCCCACTTCAGTTACGTTGAAATCCAGGCCAAAAAATATCTTTATCAGGTATAGACAGACAACATCTGAGTGACTCCATGGACACACATCCAGCACGGCCAAGACCGAGAGAGTTCCAGTGAAATGTGCTTAACTTATAACTACAAATGAAAAGGGAGATATTGGCCTCCGGGGGGATTCCAGCAATATCTGGGCTGTAGATGCTGCTGCTGTTAAATCGGCCACACAAGGAAGGGAACAATGGAATGAAAAACGGGAATGGGAGCCCCGAGTTTTTAACCGTGGCTTGGGTATCGTGGAGGGAGAGGGAAAAGTTGCAGTCCCTCCCAAACCCTCGCCCTTTTTTATGAACCAGAAGGCAATTTAATGACGAGGTGGCAAATGCAGTTAGCTGGAAATGGTGAGGAATGGCTTTGACTCCTGCTTGGATAACGCTAAGACGGCGTTGGTGGATTCATCATCATTCCAGGAGGACGTTGGCTTGCAGGAGCGTGACCAACGCAAGCTGCTCTGTACATGAGTTGTCACAAAACGGAATTAGGGCAGTAAGTTTTGCAAATCATGGCTTTGATGGGTCTTTGGCAAGGGTTTAGCTTGATGGTAGGGCTTGCTTGCGTAGCAGGGCCTTGCTTGAAGGAGCTGGTGTCTTCCAGGAATGTAAATCAACCATAAAATTTAAGTTTTACAGTATACAAAAGCAGCAGGACCTGTCAGGATGGACTTCAGGAGGATCCTGGCTGCTGCTGGTCGAATCCCCTGGCTTTTGGCTTCCTGTGTCGCACACATCCAGGACCTCATGCATTCTTTATAACCTGTGCTATGCTCTGTACACTGCAAACTTTCTTTTTTTGTAACTTAATAAAATAATGAGAGTGAGAGAGTTAAGGTTTTAATATGTCATTCTGTGTTTTATTATTCCCTCTAAAATGAGCATGTATACTTTTTGAAAAACTTCGGTTTGCTTTGGCATGTGATTCACAGGAACATAGCTCTTTCTATCATTCTGACTTAAGTCATATATTTTTACACTAAACATCTTATTACCTTAGTTTTATTATTTCAGAATCAAAGGAGAGCTTGCAAATGTCTATGACTGCAGAGCGAAGGAATGTTAATGAATAGTGCCATTGAATTTTCAGGTTTTAGCTTTTCTGATCTTAGAGAATATAACTGTAAGCAAAAATATTATGCAAGCTGAATAAAATTTAAATAAATAAGGACCAGATGTAACTATAGGGGCCTATAAAATGTAATACAAATACTATCCGCTTCCTTAAAATAAATCTGTATTTTAGTATGAAAAATTATATTCATATTGATACTGCGGACTAATCTTTTTTATGAAAGTTGGCAAGCAAACGCCATCTCTTGCAAGGGCTCGTTCTTAAATGGGAAACAGACCTTTTGTTTTGACCTTGAGCGGGGCAGTTTCTGGTTCTCGTGCGATGAGAAGCGTTTCTGCATTAACACAGAAATACCTTTTTACACTCTGCAGCCTCTTCTACTGCAGGAGTGTTTGGCTTAGGATTTGGGGTGCCTGCTAATGGTTTGTGGAGGCCAGCAGTGGCAAAATCCTGCAGTGCCAGGAGGAGGCATTCGCAGCACGATGTGTGAGATAAACCCCTCCAAGCAGCCGAGGGATTTGCTGGGCTTGACCTTCACCTTCCCTTGCTGAAAAGTTATCTTGGAGATTCTGTTTGGGTCTGCAGATGGAAGATCAGAGATCATGACAGAACTGTTGTCTTTTCCTCTGCCTGCAAGTAACCAGCAGCTGGGTTTATTTTAACTGCCAGGAGATTCCTGCGTGGGGCTAATTCTCCAGTGAAACTCACTGTGTGACCTGTTGATTTCTGCTTTTATCTGGGAACCAGCCTGTAAAAATGAAATTTTTACGATTTTGCTGCTCTGGACAAAGCATTATGGAAGTTGAAAAGGAAATAACTAACGGTACTGGGCTTGCCCTGGGAAAGAGAGAAGTCCCTGATCCTGCAGTCAGCAAAACCCCTTGCAGTGTTATTATCCTTAATAATGCTAATTTAGTGTAACATTTGTAGCTCTGTCGGAAATTAGTTGGAAATGTGTAATGTTAGCTTAGGAAAACACAACTTGTCAACTAAATCAGAAGACATCTTTTCCAGAGCCTGGTTTTATTTGTAGTCTACTTTTAGTCTTCCTCTGGAAAAGTGCTCGAATCCATGCAGAGAGCTTCATTCCCTGCACCCAGTATGTGATTGTGGTTGGTGGTAGGATTCATTCTCAGTCATTCTGTGCTGATTATTGCAGTCCTCAGTGGGGAGTGGTTCACCTTCCTTCTGTGAGGTGCCTTTGGTCCTGTCTGGGTACTGGCTGGAGCTCATGGAGCTCAGCAAAGCCCAGCTCAAAGCAAAGTTCAGCTCAGTTAAAGCAGAAGGACTTGGAGTAGTGCAGGACTGCTCAGTACTGTGCAGGAAGCCTCTTTACCACACTCTGGGCCTTCTTCCTTGTCAAATCCAGCCAACACCAGGAGTATGGAGATTTCTCTGCTCCACTCCCTTTGAAATCACCCCTTTTTGCATCCTGATCCACCTTTATCATATGATACAACTTCGTCAAAATACCCTTAATATTTGTGCCTTCTTTGTGTTTTGTGTCCTTTCCCTCCCTCACCCTCCAGTCCTAGCATTCTCAATAACAGCCTGGGGGCTCTTTGGAAGTGGCTTTTCAGTGGAAAGCTGCTGCTTGTCCTGCTGAAGAACAGCTGCACAGTAGAAAAGAAACACTGGAGAGACTGGATCAGGAGCTGTGAACTTGCAGGAAACATGTGAGCAGCCCAAGCCTAAAGCCAGCAGCTTGTGACACTTTCTCACCGTGGTTTATGCTCCTGCAGGCTTTTAAGGATCACTTGGTCAGTGATTTTCCTGAGCAGGATGCTGACTTGAGCACCTTTCTCCCAAAGGCTCGGTCAGGGCAGTGCTCTGTGTCCTTGCCTGGGGTCCCTGCCATACTGGTTCTTGACATTTAAGATACAAAGATTAAGCTGTCAGTCTGACTGAATTTAATTCTCAGAGTTAACGTGTCTGCTTGTGCCCTTTGCTGCGGGGTGAGAGTGATATTCTTCCCCTCACGGGTCTCTGAATTGTTATAAATCAAGCAGAAAAATATCCACAGCCGGGGGGGGGTGAGTTGAGATCCAGCTCTGTGGGAGTTCAGGGCTCTTCCCCTCCTCAGGTGAAGGGCAGTGCAGTGCAGATCGTGCTGTGCACGGGGTACCAGCTTTATTTTCCAGAGGTGGGTGCTAATTTCTGTCAGGCTCCTTGCCCTCCCTGTTCATTGTTCACTCTGCACCACCTTCGAGGTGTTGACCATGAGCTCTCCTCCTGCTCTGCCTTTATTTCCACAGCCAAACCCTCATTTTCTCACTGCTGTGCCTTCCCTTTGCTCCACAGCTGTGCAGTCCCAGGGATATTCTCAGTCACAGCAATACTCTGCTGCTGAGGGGTGTGGCTGTCCCGCAGCTCAAGTCTGAACCAGACAAAATACTTTATTTTTGTGGCAGCTTTGGTGACCATTTCTGCTTCTCAGCAGGTTTGGGGTGCACCATACCCCAACCAGGTGTGCTTCTGCCATGTTTGAGAGCTGTTCTGGCTTGCAGGTGACTTTTGTGGCCGTGCAGTGTCAGTGCATCCAGCTTCATTTCCTTGCACTGCGGGCCCTTCAGTACAAACATTTTTGAGCCTAGTACAAACATTTTTGAGCCTAGGATGGCCATCTCAGCAGTAGCAGAGAAATTCCCTTCAAGTCTGTCTTTCTTTCAGTGTTTTCATGGTTGGACAGCCTCAGTTTACACCTGCCAGCATGGACTTTGTTTAGCATGCAGAAGCACTGCTTGCATGGCCTGCCTCGTGCTCTGCATCCCTCTGTCCCAGGCAAGAGCTGCTCAGCTCTGCATTAATTCCCCATTTGTGCAGTGGTCCCAGGCTGTTCTTTGTCAAAATATACACAGATTAAAGCCCCAGTTTGTTGAATGGATTTGTAAACTTTATGAAGTATGTGCTTTCAGCAGCTGGGTATCTTTTTTTAAACAAGTGTGTTCATGATCCGGGAGTGGTTTTATTTCCCCTTCTACACGAACAGTTCTTGCAACTCTGCCAAGCTCGACCATGGAGAGCCATAATCTGTATGAAACTGGTGGTGAAAGGAGGTGGGGAGGGATGGGAAAATCTGCCCAGAGCCACCATGAATTCACAACCTCTAGCTGAACATTGACACCACTTCCTCTTTGTCCCTCTTGATTGATTGAACTACGTAGCCTTTGATATCAAGCACATATTTAGTTTAAACAGGAGCTGCAGATGTCCAGAAAACAAAACCTATCCTTTAAATTAATGTATTGTTTTAGTCATAAGAGATCCTATTTTTTTCCTGAGGCACTGAGAGGGCTGTTCCAGCTTCAGTCCATGTTGATAGAGTCATTACAGCCTGGGGCTTGGTTAGATGGCTGGAGTGTGACATCTCATCACTGCATAAACTTCTTTAAAATATTGATATGATTAAAAATGTTCACTAACACCGGCAGTTTGGTTTTAGTGGTTTGTCATGGATGATCAAAACTAACAGAGTCTTACCCAGATCCCACTAGATCCAGTGGAAAAAAATTACTTCTGGGTTAAGTACTTGGAGCTGATCCCAGGGGTATCAGAGGAAAGAGATTTTTGCCATGGTTCATAAGCTAAGGAAAATTAAACTGATATTTATGCTTATGGACTACTTAGAAATCTTTACAGTGCACCATGGACGCGTTGCTCCGTTCTGTTTTTAATCGATTTGATAAGCCTGGTTCAGCTACACTACTTTAAAAAAACCTGCTGAAGAAAAACAGTGTTTTGGCAGGTCAGCGAGATGTTTCCTTCTGCAGGGTAGGCACAGAGCAGGAATGTACCTTTTCATGCCATGTGTATTTTTAGTGCTGGGTCTGGCTTCTCACACATGCAGGAACCGCAGTGGAACACTGAAGTGTTGCCTTTTCAAATAGATGATGCAGATTAGCCAAACTGATAACATTTGGTGGTTCCTGGGTCTGAGCCTTCGGTATGTGCAGTTTTACATTTAATAAAGCAGTGCTGGGAAAAGCTGGTAACTCCAGGTTGGTGGATGTTTCAAAAGCAGCCACAGACGAAAAAACAAACTTAAAGAAATGTGATTGAAAAGTCCTTGCTCTGAGGTTAGGAAATATGAGATTAAATCCAGTCTGGAAAGGTTTGATTTGACCGTCCTGTGTACGTGCCCAGTGTGCTGTTCCGTGGTCACACTGCCAGTTTTCTACCAAACCTCATGGTCACCCACTGCCCTGCTGTGTCCCAGGTGCCTAAATGATGCTGCCTTAACGAGCTGGTCAATATTTTATGTTCTCTCTTTGGTAGAAGTCTCTTGTGTTGATTTGGAGTATCACCATCATTCGTAAAACAAAGGTAAAAAATACCCCAACCCCAAACCAACAAGCCAAAACCCCACAACAACCAAAACCCCACAACAGGGAGAATATCTAAGACACATAACAGAGGCTGCTGAGATGGACGTGCCCATGTTGCTCTATTCTCTTTGTGTTTGTTGCTTCAGTTACTGCAAAAAACCCTGTAGTTGCCAATGGTGTGTATATATCTATATTTCATTTTATTTTTTAGTCAAACCACTCTTCTGATTTTCTCAATACTTGGTACACAGCTCACAGTGTTTCCCCTTCATTTGTGCAGTTGAAATCTCTTTTCTCCCATCTGGGGCTCTTGTATCAGCTGTAATCCATTTGTGATTGCAGCCCTCCAGGCTTTTCTCAGGGGCTGGTGTCCGTGTACCAGAGGGAACCTGTGGCAGTGGTGCCATGCTCCAGCAAGTCCACATCATCAAATAAGTTGGAGTGGGATGAAAGGGAGCCGTGCTCTCGGTGTTGTCGTGATCTGAGCATTACCTGAATGATATTTGAGTTTTCTCCCTGTTCAGCGTGTGCTGGGAAAGGATCATGAGGCAGCACGGGCAGGGGGTGAATTGGTGATGAGAGATGTGGTATCCAGCAGTGTTTTCCAAGCATGGAGGGACCTTTTGCCACCCCAGCAGCAATTCCCTGCCCCTGCTCTGAGAAGCCATCACACAGCGGGGTTCGCACGCTCCGACCTCACCACCTTTTCTTGGGAGCACTGTGGGAAGGCTCCTCTTTGGCTTGCACATCCACTTGGTGGGGAGCTTCACACCAGCAGTTCTGGAGGCTGTATTTGAGAATGGGTTATCCAACACCTACGTGTGTAATTAAAAATCACTGCGTGCTTGCCCAGAGCCAGCGCTGGTGGCTCAGCTCTGAGGCCGAGGGTTTGCTGGTGATGCTGAGGAGAGGAGCAGGTTTTGCACACTGGAGCATCCCATCCTGCAAGCTGAAGCATAATATGGGATGTTCACCTATATTTTTTTTTTAAGGAGAAAGGGAAAAAAAAAGGAAACAAACCAGAACAATGCAAAGGGAAAGCAGCAGCAAGAGAACAGTATGTTCTTTGTAATGCTTTTTCTTCGGGGACATCTATTGCTGGCAATAAGATTAAATCACTGAAACCTTCCCTGAAGCTACATCTGCCACTGCCTACATTTTCCAACCTCAGTAATAAACTAACATTTGCCATTGTTCCTTTCTTCTGGATTTCATTTCTTACAGATTTAACCAGCGCTATTTACCACAAGGCATTCAGCTCTTGCTTAAAGCCGAGGTCTATGCCAAGTCCCTAAAAATATTCGTAGCTCCAAAGAATCTGGTTTTAAATAATACCATTAAAAGTAGATGATATTAATACAACAGTTCACACTGAGTTCACGTGCTGCTGATGCCAGTGTGTAAAAATGATGGAAGAAGCTCTAGAGAAGACTACCCTGAAGTGGGGAACAAAACTCTTTGTACCTTTTTACCGGCTTTTGGTTACAGGAGTCATTTTCTTATCCCAAAATACTGAAAATTTTAAAAATCTCTGTTACTGTCTTGCTTCTGCTGACAGGAATGCTGTATTTTCTAACTGTAGAGCTGGTGAGGATTGTGGGGTGGGTCGTGGTGGCCAATTTGGGGGTATTTGGGAAGCAGGATTCATGCCACTGCCTTCTTCCCACAGGATGCCATAGTGATCCATGAAGTTTATGAAGAAGGGGCAGCAGCTCGAGATGGCAGACTTTGGGCTGGCGATCAAATTCTGGAGGTAAATGACTTTCTCAGTGTCTGTGCCTGGTTGTGGAGACTTGTTTTCAGTTCAGCAGAGGTTCCTTGTAAGTTGAATAGGATCCATTCTCGAAGCTTCCCTTCTGTCACTAAGAACGTCCTGAAAAATTCATATTTCCTTATATATTCATACAAACTGAAGGTACAAATTGAGAATACATTAAATTTAATTGAGCAAGGCAGTTCTTGAATTACATAGTTCAGCTGTCATGTCCAATAGCTTAGTATTATTCATCTCTTTAATCTTTCATTCGGAGCTCCCGACGCTGCTCTGGTATCTCTGCTCTGCCTGAAATCCAAATATTGAGCTGGGATAATGTGGGGTGAGGAGGAGAGGTTGGCTGTAGCATCCCTGCCAGCAGCCCTGTCAACATCCTTATCAGCATCCCTGCCAGCATCCCTCCCAGGATCCCTGTCAGCATCCCTGTGAGCATCCCTGTGAGCATCCATCCCAGTATCCCTCCCAGCATCCTTGAGAGCATCCCTCCCAGCATCCCTGTGAGCATCCATCCCAATATCCCTCCCAGTATCCCTGTGAGAATCCCTCCCAGCATCCCTGTGAGCATCCCTCCCAGCATCCCTGTGAGCATCCATCCCAGCATCCCTCCCAGCATCCCTGTGAGCATCCCTCCCAGCATCCCTCCCAGCATCCCTCCCAGCATCCCTGCAGAAGCCACCAGCTCCCCCAGGCCACGCTTCATCCATCTGGGGAATGGCTGCTGTGAATAAATGTGGTGTTTTCCCCAGACAAGCACGGAAAAGGTGGAGGGAAAGGGTTAAGAGGGAAGTGTTGGTCTGCAAATGAAACTTGCGTCAGGCAGGGGTTCAGCGCAGCTGCTTTGCAGCTCTGCTGTCAGCTCAGGACAAATTCCCAGCATGGCCATTAAGGCCTCGGTGTGTAGGGTTAGGAAAATAGCAAGGGGTACTTGGGGAGTTGTCTTTACAGCTCTTGCCCTGCAAATATTTTTGTTAGCGTTGAGGCCGAATGTTGTTTTGGTTTTATAAATAACGGTGTATTAACAGAGCACGGTAATTAGGGGGGTAAAAATGGGGCAGGTTAATTAATTCCTCTCTGGCCAAACAGGAAAGTGCTGATGTTTGTGGGCCATGATATTGTTATTATTTCAGCTTTTAAAAGCTGTATTAATCAAAAAGATGACTGAACTAGTTTCAGATTAATGTGATAAAGCACATGTAGATGCCTGCATGGAGGAAAGAGTATCAAGGCATTTATAAATAAATGTGTGCAGAATTGGTACAAAAAAATGTAATTTCTGTAGATTAGTCTTAATTATCATAGTGTAAAGTTAAGTATGATTGTAACTTTGCATATATCTTAATGTAAAATTAAGTATGATTGTAGTTTTGCATATCTAGAAATCCCGAGAAATATTTTCATTGCCTTAAAACTTCAGGAAGTGGATTAACATTTGTGGTTATTCTGTTACAGTTCATGCTACTTCCTAAAGAGACTTCAAAAATGCCTAAGTATTGATATGTTCTGGTACGAAGAAATAAAAGATGATTTTGTTGACAGAATATTGGCAAACACCTCAAAGGGCACCTGTGGATCAGGCTTGGCAAAATTAGGAGATTTAAGTTTCAAGTTGCATTAGGGTTTTTTTTTAATACTGTGACATTTAAGCAGAACTTGTTCTGTCTGACATGACTAAAATGCTGAAAGCTTGTCAGGTTATGGTAAGAGAAGTGTGGCTGGGTGCTCCAGGAGCGGTCTGGTGTGCCATCTATTGGAAAAAAAGGAAAACCACCATTTAATGCATCTTGCCTGGAGTTCTCTGTGGCCATTTATTTATTGGTGTTTCTGATTCCTTCTGTTTTCATCTTGGTGATGTTAGGGAGCTGGGGGAAAAGGAATCTGAGTACTGAGATCCACAGGGAGCTCCAAGGAGCACATCCCACTTTGTGTAGTTGGAGAAAGAAAGCATTGCTTGAGGCTCCAGAGGTCTGAGGTTTAAAAAGAAGGGAAGAACACCCAAAACTTCCAAGCCCAAATGTTCTGATTGCTGGGATTCACTCCAGGCAGCGGCACAAAGCTCCGAGCTCACCCTCCATGGGAGACCCAGATGCTCCAGGCGATCCAGACCCTCTGGAAATGGGAGCACTCAATTAGAACACGAAGAGGTGTCAGACTGACAGATCTGTGCTGTCACCCGCGGGCGGGGTGTGATGAAAAGATCATTTATCCGTGTGGTTTGGAGAGCAAACACTGCTGGTTGCAGGTGAACGGGATCGACCTGCGGAGCGCCAGCCACGAGGAAGCCATCACCGCGCTCCGGCAGACGCCCCAGAAGGTGCAGCTGGTGGTTTACAGGAATGAAGCACATTACAAGGATGAGGAAAACCTGGAGATTTTCTCTGTGGATATCCAAAAGAAAACGGGCCGAGGGCTGGGGCTCAGCATAGCTGGGAAACGGTAAGAGCGTCTCTGATCTGACAGCGCTTCCAGTGGGAAATATTTGGGATTTTGCTGTATGAGCAAATGACTGTAGCCATGAAATGGAATGTGAAATAAAGGGGAAACTCCATAAGGAGCAGAATTTTGTATCTGAATATCTTCCAGGGTGCAGTGGGGCCGTGGTTCTGGCTCCTGTGTCAGAGCAGCAGACCTGAGCAGTGGAGGCTGTTGCTGCCCAGGAGAGCTCCGGGCACGGAGCGGGAATCCCACCTGGAGGGAGCGTGGGACATGCAGAACTGGGGGCTCCCTCTTCTGTGACATCCATGTAGCTGTGTCTCAGGGCTTTGAAGGCTCTAACCATGGCTTTTCTGATTTCTAAATTGGGGGATAAAACTACCCTAGCTCTTGCCAGGATGTGCCTTAGCAGATGGATTTGTGAGTTGGGTGGAGCTCGTGCTCGGTTCAAAGGGACCGAGGGCGGTGGAAGGTGAGAGGCTGAGTTAGACCCAAACCCTGAGCAGTCCAAAGTGACTGTGCCACACTGCAGGGGGCAGTTTACAGAGCAGAACCTGAGATACAGAATCACTGAGACTGGAAAAGCCCTCCAAGGCCATCGAGTCCAGCTTTGACCAATGTCACCCAGCCCAGAGCTCTGACTGCCACATCCCGTCCTCCTTTGGACACCTTCAGGTTTGGACACCCACCACTCCCTGGGCTGCCCCTTCCAATGTCTGACCACCCTTTCTGTGAAGAAATTCTTCCTGATATCCAACCCAAACCTCCTGTGGCACAACTTGAGGCCATTTCCTCTTGTCTTGTGCCAGCTCCACCCTCCTGTCAGAGAGCAATACCGTGGGAGGTAACAGCAGCCTAATAAAATGTGACTTTTTTTCTGATACATCTCTAAACCACTGCTATTAGATCACTCAAACCAGAGCACTGGTAGTTTTAATCTTCCTTTGCTAAAAGAGATTTATGGCATAACACTTGCTCAGTGTTGGAGTTGCCCTCCTGTATTGCCAAAAATAATTTACTTCTGCAATTACAAAGCACCGTGTCATTATCCTGACTGCCTATGGCCAGGAGAGTTTCTGCAGCAGTTTTTTGGGTGGCAGTGTTTAACCCAGGTGCTGTGAGCAGATTGTGGGGTGGGTAATTAATTTAGATTATGTAAATTACCCTGCAGATGGTAATCGCAGTCTCCAGCCCTCCTGCCTTTGCTTCTGTGCTGAAGTTCCTGTGCTGTTCCTGAATCCTTCAGAGTGGGGGTCCTCTCCTTAGGGGGAGCCCAATTTTTGGGGTCTGTTAATTGATACCCAGGTGTAATTCAGGGTGGGAAGTGTTGTGTCCTTCAGGTGAAGGATAAAAAATGCCAGATCTTGGCACTGCAGCTGGCAGCAGCTCACACCACGGAATCACAGAATCATTTAGGCTGGAAAAGCCCTCCAAGATCATTGAGTCCAGCCTTGAACCTAGCACTGCCAGGTCCACCACTAAGCCACGTCCCACCATTGGATAGTTTAACTCCATCACAGCCCAAACCTTGGACTTCTACTCATATAAATGGTGTTTTCCATAAATCTTTTTGTATCACACAGTCAGAACTAGCAGTTCAAGGGGAAAGGCAGCATTAAATATTAGCAAAACACGCGGTGGTTTTAAAACTCATTGATTTTTTTACACAGCTGAATGGGGTGTAAAACTGGTTCTTCCTCTGCTCACAGGTTTCTTTTAATGCCTCTTAAATGCAAGTAATCTAAATTGGTCTCCCACAGAATATTGGATTGTGTAATTAGCCATATGCTTCTTGCATTGTTAGAAATGGAAGTGGAGTGTTTATCTCTGACATTGTTAAAGGAGGAGCTGCAGACCTAGATGGAAGATTAATTCAAGGAGATCAGATTTTGTCTGTAAATGGGGAGGATATGAGAAATGCCTCACAAGAGACTGTTGCCACTATACTTAAGGTGAGTACAGAATACATTTGGAGACGTTGAATTGCAGTTACTGACAGTGTGCAAGGTGATTATCCTGAAGTGCTATTTACCATACAGAGGGCAGCTCCAGCTGATCACCGAGACAAGAATTTCATTTGAAATAACTGGGAGGTTCATTTAGAGTCACTTCTCTGTGTATTTCTAGGAATTGGATGATACGAAGCAGGAACACAAAGACACATTCAGTATTAAGCATTTGTTTGAAAATGCAATTGTGTGTCTCGTGTGTTACAAAAACACTTGGAAACGAGAGAGGCAACGCAAACCAGAACTGAAATCAATCTTTGGCTTTGCTGTTCTGACCTGCAGGGATGAAATGACAGCTTAAATCTGCTCCTGCACAGCTTCCCATCCTCCAGGAGGGGTTTTACTCTGAAATTCTGGGAGAAGTTGCCTTTTTCCGTGGCTGATTGGGCTGGGGGAGAGGGCAGGGGTGGGATGGCCATGAGTGTCTGTGGATGCTGAAGACCCATTTCTATTCCAATCTGGTTCCAGGGCTTTCCCCCTGCCATCCCCACCAATATTTCTGCACGATTTCTTTCATTCTTGAAGGGAAAGGTTAATTATTTCCTTGCTTTTTCCATTCAGGGTTGGTACTTTGCCAAAAGTTTACCTATTTAAGAATTGGGAATCGGAGGCACGAGGGTATTTTGTTAAGTTGGATCCATATGGGTTAAATTCACCCTTTTTTTCTGCAGCATTTTTCCTCTGAAGGGTTTTTCAAATGTCTGCTAAGGAGTTTGGGGCTTTTTGTTTGTTTTTCCTGAGTAAATTTGCCATCAGTTTGCAAGGGGGAGACTCATACCAAATTCAGCAACCAGGAGAAACCTTCAGGACAAGCCTAAATCCACTTTTTGTATTGTCTAAATACAAATGTTCACGTTTTGAGCATTCCTTGTGGCTTTCTTCACGGACTTGTGGTGCTGAATATAAACATAATTCTCTCCAGGAAAGCATGAAATATTATATGTCCACTTAAATTGTACATTGAGAGTTGTTTTTTTTTTTGTTTTTCCAAGTGTGCCCAAGGCCTGGTACATCTTGAGCTCGGGAGATTGCGAGCTGGGTCGTGGCTGTCATCACGGAAAACATCCCAGAACAGTCAGGTTAGTGCCAAATTCCTCTGTTTCAAGTGGAGCTGTGAAGGGCAGAGCCCGGGGATGGTGCACAGATGTGCACATGAAGCTCATCCTTCCACAGACACCGCTGAGGGTGGGGAACAAAATATTTTATCCCCGTAATTCTCTGTGCTGAACTGCAGCTGAAATGCTGATTGAGCAGAAGAGCTGGCTGATGTGTTTATTGTTGAAGGAGTGTCTTCCCAAGGCACACCAAAAATCTGTAAAGTCTTTCTCAAATGATGCTGCCCAGAAATTTTTGGTTTTCAGACCTGCAGAAACTGTATTTTCTGCAGCTGTTTTGTCTATCAGAATGAGCTCATGCAACAAACTGCATCTCTTCCTATCCTGCAGCAGAACCACGGGAGAGCTGCTCTCCTCTCTGAGAAAACACAGAGCAATTTGCTGCTTCACTTGCTTTTTACCTGAAGCGAGGACGACGATTCCTTTCCCAACCAGAGCAGGGCCTTTCCCCTCTCCCTGTGCCCCCCAGTCTGCTCAGACCCGTGGTGTTAAACCTGGAGGATTGCAGGGACACAAACGAGGCACAGTGACTTAGAAAACTTCTTCTAGATGGGTTTTCCTCCTGAAAATCGACTGCTTTGCCATGACATTTAAAGTCTCAGTGTCTCTGAGACAGTGGATCCCAGCATGGTGGGGCTGGGGGGGGTTTGGCCCCTTTCTGCCCTGGGGGAGCTGCACATGAGGGGATCCAGCACTGCTGAAAAAGGGCTTGTTTTTGGAAATGGAGAGGAGGAGCCATAGGAGGCTTAGGGGAGGTGCGAGTTAAAGCAGGAATTTTTTAAGGAGGTCTGTCCACGAACAACCCCAAAAAGGTGCCAAAATTATTGCAGCGTGGCGTGATTTCTTCACTTCCTGAAGGTCAGCAGTGGTCCTGGCTGCCTGGAGGGGGTGAGGCACCAGGAGGGGCTAAAGCCATGTGGGAACAGCTGGGCTAAGCCCAGCTTTAACAATAATGGCTTTGGAGAAACATCTGCAGTGCACGCAGCAGGCAAGGAGGAATGAAGCAGCAGAGGGAAATCAGCAGTCCAGTTTTACATTTTGTTTTGGCCATTGTATCAACATGAAGCTCAAGGAAGGGCGAGGCAATCCAAAAGTGACAGCTAAAAATTACCCACCTGGTTTTACCCTGTAAAGCTCAAGCTGGAAGGGAAGCAAAATGCCCTGAGATCTAACATGGGTCTAGGTGCAAATTCAGATCTAATGGCATCATCCCCCTTTTCTGTAGCCTAAGAGGCTTTTGCAGGAACCTGGTAATTCCTGCATTTCTTTTAATACAAGAAATCTGAATCTCCTTGATGCAGAGTTGTTTGAGAGCCTTCATCTCACTGCTCCAAAGTGACTTGGTGATTTTGAAAACTGAATAAACGTTTCTCACCAAAACCCTTTCAGGAGCTATAAAAATCTTGGCAGATGATGCAGCAAATCAGCTTGAATGATTTGCACAACTGCAAGTGCTGCTTTAGAAGGTGCTGGCCAAGAGCATCCAGAACTTTTGTCCTCTCTTGGCTTTGTTCTGGGTCTGGATCCCCGGAGCAGCAGAAATCAGAGCCTTGTGGTGCAGGACTGGGGTTCCTTTCATGTGCATTGCAAATGGTGCTAACTGGGCCATGAGTTGGCACCCAGGGGTGGGAATGGTGCTGTGCCTGGTGTTTGTTACTGACAGCTGCACCCTGGCCAGTGGGATAAATGTGTCAGGGCTTCTGAGTCACCAGCTGATGGCTTTGGGGAGAGAAATCTCTGCCGTGCATGGATAAAGATGGACCACATCTTTCTTTTGGACAAGGCAGCCCAGTTGGAAAGGTCTGGCCCTTGGTGGAAGCTGTTGTTCAGATGCACTTCCTAAACTGATCATTAGGTTTCTCCGAGGGGCAGAGTCTGAAGATAAAAGCCAGATAAGGAGAGAGGGGAAAGGAGGGGAATGGGAAGGGCAGCAGGAGCGAGCAGCTCCCTTTGGAGGCTCTCCCTGTGTCAGCTTCCGTGTTCTTCTGGAAATGAGAGGAGGTTCTTGGGCAAGAGAAGGAGCAGGGGCCATTACAGTACAGTCAGCTCAAACAGCCAGGATTCCTGCTGGGTGACAGGATGGGTGTCCCTGTTCTCCCCTCCTCATGTGAGAGAGCACCTCTTTGGTGTCCTCCTGGGTGCCTCGTGCGTGCAGGGGCATCACAGGGAAGGTGCCCCTCATTCCCCCTTCTCCTGAGCTGTGGAGACACCCTGGGAGCCAGGGAGAGAGGGGACCACTGTCTAGAGCTGACCTGTGCACATCAGGGTCTGTAGTACTCTGAGCAGCACCACAGAGCCCCTGAGGCTGGAAAATCCCTCTGAGACCATCAAATCCAACCATTCCCCAGCACTGCCAAGCCCACCACTAACCCCTGTCCCAAGTGCCACGTCCACACATCTGTGAAATCCCTCCCGGGACGGTGACTTCACCTCCGTGGGGAGATTTTGGTTTCCCCTCCCAGAGGGGTTTGCACTTGCGTGGCCAATGTGGCATTTCCAGTGTGGCTGGCACAGAACACAGCTGCGCCCGTCTGTCTCGGGGTCTGCTTTAGAGTTCACTTTTGGGTTTGACTCATGGGGTTTTTATTTATTTTTACCTTCAGGCGAGCCAGCAGAGTGTCCACAGCCACTTCCACCCCGCGCTTGCTCCTGTCCTCTCCACCTTGCAGAACTTTGTCAGCACAAAAAGATCCTCGGCAGACACATCCCAGAGAAACTCAGGTACAAACTGGGCAGCTGTCAGAACAGCCGAGCGGGATTTGCTTTATATTTGGGCTGCTTCAAAAGCCAAACTGAACACTTGAATCTGGTTTTCCTGCCCCAGCCTCCCAGAAGACGCCCCACGGATGTTTTTAAGACCCGAACACTTTCCAGCAGATGACATTATTTTTAAGTCTGCTGGAGGAGTAATGGCTCCTCTATTTTAAGTGCAGAATTCCCGTGCCCTCCTATTCCCCGACGCCCTTGTCAGAGGCTTAGCACAGGCATGGTTCTCGCATTAGAAACAGTTTTCTCAGGGAATAAAGCTGCCACCACTTCATTTATATCTTTGCTGCTCTTGACTGCATGAAGGGGTGTTTTGTAATGAGAAAGTCACAACGCCCAGCTTGCAATTTGCAGGTTTAGGGAGCGTTAAATCCACGACCTGCAGTAGCCTGGGGAAGAGTTGCTCCAGGAGCTGGCAATCTTTGCTCACATCTGACCGTGGGCAGGAGGAGAAGGCATTTCTTCTGCCAGTTTGCAGGCACTGGAGGAGCCTGGTGGCTTTTGGGCAGCCTTGCTTGTGCTGTGTGGGCACAGGGCTGGGCTTCCCAGTGCCACAGACCTCAGCTGTCCTGCACAGGCACAGCTGCATGGATGTGGGGAGTGCTGGTGTTGGGGGGGTAAGAATCGCAGGATTTTGGAAGAGAATAATTCTGCCAGCCTTCAGAAAGGCTCTTAAAATAGTTTTATTACAGCTGATACAGTTAGGGGTGGGTGTAGCAGAGCCTGGGACCTCACTACACCATCAGCTTGTTGGGCTGAAAAAGTTGCACTTTGAACAATGCCTCTGAAGTCTTTCTTTTCCTTTTTCCTTTTTCCTTTTTCCTTTTTCCTTTTTCCTTTTTCCTTTTTCCTTTACTTTCTGTTCTCCTCTCTTCTCTCCCTTCCCCTTTTCCCACTTTCCCCCTTCTCTTTTCCCTGTTCCTTTTTCCTCCTCCCGCTTTCTCCTTTCCTCTTCCCCCTTTTCTCTTCCCCCTTTCTTTTCCCTCTCACCTTTATTCCCTTCCCCTTTTCTTTCCCCTTTTCCTCCCCACTTTCCTTCCCTGTCACCCTTATTCCCTTCCCCTTTTCCTTCCGCTCTCATCCTTATTCCTTTCCCCTTTTCTTTCCCCTTTTCTCTCCCTTTTTCCTCCCCTTTTCCAATATTTTGAGTACTTTTCCACGCCCTATGACTGGATCCACACCAGCCCAACTTCCTGTCTGTCCATTATTTACCAACACAGCACAAACAGGAAGAGGAAATCCCTGGAACAGCACCATTCCTGGAGCCCTTTGTGCAGGGACGCTGCAATTTAGGAATAATAAACCAATCTTTAATTGAGTGAAGGCACAATGGGGCTGTTCCCCAGGCTGGCAGAGTGCTGCTGTTGCACAGATTGTGGCTGGGCTACAATGGGAGTCACGGTGACATCGGGAGCCGGAGGGATTGCAGTGTATTCACCCTTCCTCCTCCTCCTCCTCCTCCTCACGTGAGCAGCACTGCCTGCCCTGGCACGGGAAGGCTCCACTCCTGCTTGGTGATAACTCTGCCCAGGCAGCAAGGGGCCGTTGTCACCTGACAGTGTTATCTCTTCATTATATTATCTCTTAATTACAGAAGCTAATTGTTTGTTTCTTTATTAGGAGGAGCTGATATGGGCCCGAGGACTGTGGAGATAACGAGGGTCAGTGAGTGATTTTCTGTCCATTCATAAAGCTCCTTTCACTGAAGTCGCTCGTTTTTGCAGCATTTCTCACAAGTCAAACTGCACTATTTGTGTTTGCAGTGGGATGTTGGATGTGTGCCTGTGCTTTGGGTGAGGAAATGTGTGTGTCAAACCCATTTTCTCCCTGTTCCACGAATCAAAGGGGTTCAGTTAATTGCCATAGCCTGAACACGGACCTCTGCGAGCTGCAGACGTTTGGTTTGGTTTTGTTTCAGGGCCCAAATGATGCACTGGGTGTCAGCATAGCAGGAGGGAAGGGCAGTCCCTTGGGAGACATTCCCATCTTCATCGCCATGATCCAGGCCAGCGGAGTGGCCGCTCGGACACAGAGGCTCAGAGTGAGTGCTCAATATTTCCTGTTTCACCTCCCACGTGTTCCTTGAAGCCTCAAGCCCTTCTGTATCTGCTCTCACTGATAATTTCCCACAAACTACCCTGTCTCTTTTTATATAAAAGCAAAACAAACCGAAAAAACCACCCCAAAACCCAAATCTGCCCTTCTCTTCCCATCTTGGGAATAATGGTTGCTGCCCGTATTGGAAAAGTGATGTTAAGAGAAAGAGCTTAAAGTGGTCTTGGAATGCCTGTGTTCATCCAGACCCAGGCAGGGCAGCAAGAGGCTCTCTGGAAACCCCAGATATTTTGGGAATTCCAGGCTGGGCATCATTTAGAGCTCAAACCAGGCTGAAACCAGATCAGAAATGAGTTGTTTGATCTTAAGGCCCCTATAAAGAAACAGAAAAATAAAGCACTTGTATCAGACCCACAGCACGTGTGGGTTTCCAGGGATGGCCATGCTGAACACTTCCAGTTTTGGAGAGAGTTACAAGGAGTCATGAGGATTGAAAAAGAACTTATTATGCAGATCCACATGCTTTGGCCCATGAGATTCATTAGGACATGCTGCTGCACTCATGCCTTGTCTCTAATGGAATTAAACAGTGGCAGGGTTGAGGTGATTTTTGTGTGTAGCAAGAAGAAATCATCCAGGTTAATTGGATTAATATCAGAAGTTCCTGCTCTCCTAGACAACATTCAGCACGTGCTTACATGGTCTGGGAGAATATGAAAATGTCTGCACATTGAGACACAAATGAATCCTTTCTGGATGGCAGGACAGCAGTGAAAATCCCCCTCTCTCTGCTTGCAAACAGAAAGAGTAAAATGCAACTCATCTTTGTTTCTCTGATCGTATTGTTAGTGTTTAAAAAATCCATATTGTCCTTGCTCTGAAGAATGGGAAATGATCACTGGCAGTGCAGAATCCTCACAAAAGGGATCCTGCAAAAGAGAAGCATGACTGTGCAGTGCCAAGTTCACCAGGAATTTTAAGCATTCTTAATTTTAATTTTCCCTAATGCTGGTAATTTTCCATTACTGCTGTACTTTCAGGTTGGAGATCGGATTGTCAGCATTAATGGGCAACCTTTGGATGGGCTGTCTCATGCAGATGCAGTTAATCTACTAAAGAATGCTTATGGGAGCATTATCCTGCAGGTATGGTGATAAATTGAACATGCAGCTGCAGCAGGGTAGATAAATGGCATTCAGGAATAAAAAAAAACAACCCTGAGCATCCCTGGCACGAGGCATCACAGAATCGCAGGGTGGGAATTACACAGAACGAGAGCAAGAAATCATTTCCATTCAAAAATTCTTTATTGCCATTCATACAGGCTGTGAGCATGGTTCTGTAAAAGCAGAACAAAGAGAACAAAATAACTTGTTGCCACACGTGATAAATCAACAAGCTTCCAAGTTGTGGGTTGGGGTTTTTTAATTGGAAGTTAACTAGGAACAAGAAAACGTGTGTGTGTGTGTGCTTGTGATGTAACCAGAGACCCACAGGGTGGTTTCCTTGTCCTTGAAAGAAATCCTAGCAGAATTTAGGAGAAATGATGGCATCCTGGAATTGATTATTCTACAGGTAAAGGATGAAAGCACTCCAGAGAGAAAAGAGTGCTGTCACTGCTGTGTCTCTGAGAGCTAAAAGGGACATCTTTTGCCACAGTGCTTCTAATTGCTGCCTGCCACTGTGATGATCCATAGTTTATTTTTATGTTTACACAAAGAAACGGGGGAAATACTTGCCAGTTAGAATTCAAAATTCTACTCGTTTGCAGAATTATTGCAACAATTGGAAAACAAGCTGAAGGCACCACGAAAATCTACTCCTAACTCTCTTTATCATCCCAGCATTTGGGATTGGAACACATCCTGAGGGATTTTTGCAAGCTTCTTGCTTGTATTATGACACAAATGTGACTATAAAAAACAGGGGGGGAGGAAAGAAAAAAGGGAACAAAGAGGCAATGAAATGATAATAAACTTAGTTTTAGACTTGCTTATTCTTTGTTTTGTCTGTCCATGAACTGCTGACCCCCTAAGTGATGAGCCAGTTCCAGAGCAGATGGTGTTTTGTGTAGTTCCATTGAAGTCAGAGGAAACACACAGATTTACACCAGCTGAGGGTTCTCTGTTAAATTATAGTTATCATATTGTTACTAACGTTGAGTAATTTTCACTTTTCATGTCAACGGTATTCCCTGAATAGAAAATGAAAAGCTTGATGCAGAACCCCAAATTGCTCGTCTTGAAAGCTGTAATACAGCTCAATATTGCACCTCATCGTGGGTTTAAAAATATTCCTGATGGAGCTCTCTGTCGCTGGGTCGCTCACACAAACAAAGAGGTTCTTCTAGAAATGCCACTGGGTTAAAGAGCTTCTTCTTGGGTTTGTCACTTGGCTGTTTTAATTCCACATTTTGGCTCTCTGAGCATTCTGCTCATTAAAATGAGCTTGATGCTCTTTACAGATGATACAGGTTTATGGGGATGGAAGAGTCTGGTTTCCTCTATTAAAAACCTGTTTTCCTCTATTAAAAACCTGTTCTAGGAAGGTGGGATGTTGTATTTTAACACCTGGAGTAGTGTCAAAGCGTGGTGCTGGTTCCCTTCCCCACCAACCACAGCTCCCTCTCCACCACCAAACTGCCCTTTTTTTATTAAAACAATCCAAATGGAATGATCCTATCGCTGTGATAATCGTGACTGATGTGCCATTAAGTAATTCTATTCATTATCAGGGTGGACCACTTCATGGCAAACTGCTCTGAAAGGTCAGATAATTGTGTGCAGTGGGGTGGAAAGGCTTATTATGGGAACGTCCCGGGAAGGAGTTTGCAAATGCTGTTTGCAAATGGGAGATTAAGGTCTCAGGGGAACAATCATCCCTCTCGGCTGTTTTGATGCCTTGGTTTAATTTAATTTCTTTTCTGCAGGTGTAGTAATGAGATAAGGGGGAGCTTTTTTACAAGGTTGTTGAACTCTGATACGTTCTTGCTGCCAGCTGATGATTTTTGAATATAGATTTATTTATGTTTTATTGAACAACAAAAAAATCATGACAAATCGTGGCTGGAATTCCTCACCCTGATGCCACGGGAAGGGAACCTTGGTGGGGTCTTTGCTGGCTGGGCCAGGTGCTGCTCTCATCTGCTGGACCCTTTCCTTCGGGGCATCCCAAAACCCGAGTCCTGGGATGCAAAATTTGCATGGAAACCTCTTGGCTCCATCACCCTCTTGGCTCCAGATGATTGGGAAAAGGGAAATATTGCTATGGAAGAGTTGTGAGCACTCATTTAAAGCAGATTTATGGAACAAATTTTTGACTTTGCAAAGGGAAGTTTTCCTTAAGCCGGGCTCACAGCGACGAGTGGAAGAAGTACCTGCTCACTTTGATAAAATAAAGCCATAGCTAGAGGAAATATTGGAATTATACTTCCTGGCTGTTTTTCACTGTGTCTGAGCTGAACTCCCGTGCTGCAGTAAACGTCAGGCAGAGAAGAATATCTCCTCAGAGGGAGATGGAGTTAGGGGATAACCACAGCGTGTACTCGTTGGGAAATTGATGTCCTTTCAGCTGTAAATACTTCAAATCCAAATCCCTTCCTGGTGCTTTCTTTGAAAATTTTTCCAGAAAAACAAAGCAAATAAAAAATTGGCATCAATGAAAAAAAAATGAAGTTAGTGCCAGGGCCCTCACTACTCTCACAGAAGGAATTCCATCCCAATATCCCACCCATCCCTGCCCTCTGGCAGTGGGAAGCCATTCCCTGTGTCCTGTCCCTCCAGCCCTTGTCCCCAGTCCCTCTCCAGCTCTCCTGGAGCCCCTTTGGGCCCTGGAAGGGGCTCTGAGGTCTCCCTGGAGCCTTCTCCTCTCCAGGTGAGCACCCCCAGCTCTCCCAGCCGGGCTCCAGAGGGGCTCCAGCCCTCAGAGCATCATTCAGGATGGTTTCAGAATAATAGAGGAGCCAGAATTGGGAGGTTTAACAATCCAGTTTGTTTTCATGCTAAAAACTCAGAAAAGTCAAAACCAAGGATTAATTTGTTCCATCCTCATGAAACAAAGCAGCCTGAGCTATTTCAGGGTATTTGCCCAATAGTCCCTTGGGTCTTGGTCTTCTCTTAAAGGTTATGGTGGTTTCTTTCCAGACCCATCCCAGACCCCTTATTTCCTTGGAAAAGTAACCTTTTTCTCTGGATTATCCAGGAAGACTCTTCCCCTTTGCTCAGTGCCTGAGTGATGGATGGTCTTGTAAGGGCAAGAGAAAGCTTCAGAGCAAAATTTGCATTGAACCCCCATAAAGGTGGCTGCTCTTACCTGAAAGTGTGGAATTAGTGGGAGATTTCAGAGAGTAGGACTTGGTTTTAAAACTTGCTCGGGGAAAAAGGTCGACAACTGATTTTCCAAAGAGCTTTTCCTTGCGTCCCCCTTGCCCAGGTGGTGGCTGACACCAACATCAGTGCCATTGCCAGCCAGCTGGAGAGCATGTCCACGGGCTGCAGCCTGAACGCGCCCTCCGAGCACCCCGCCGAGGAGCCCGAGTAAGTTCCTGCTCTCCTGCAGAGCTGGGGGGAAGTTCTGGGTGAGGGGAAGGGTGCAAGGAGGTCTCTCCCATTGCTTCTCTCTCTGATTTTCCATCACCTTTAAAATGAAAACTCTGTGACCTTCCCCAAGCTGGTGATGGGCTCGTGTGTGTCTTCGCCTGCTGACAGAAATTGCTTGAGTAAATAAGCACAAAATGTGTTTCCAAGCACTACTTGTGGGCGTTTTTCAAGGAAAAAGTATCCCCTTTCTTCCCTAACGTTGTGCTGACATGCTAGTTCTGCCCTTGTCCATTGGCTTCCTCATCTGGAAGGAGTTCTGATCATAGCAATTGGAAATAATTTGGTGTTGGCAGACTGATGCCAGAGGTGTTAAAAACACCTTTCAAAACACGTCCCAGAACTTTCGCTGTCTTTTCAATCTTTTTTAACTTTACAATTTGAAAAAATCCAATTAAAATAATTCCTGCTTGCAGCACTTGTGTGTGGTGATGGAACTTGGAGGCCCAGCCCTGCTGTGCATCATTCTCCATCGTGTGCTTTTCACACTGTAGCATCCCAGTTACCATTTGGAAATTCATTTGGTCTCCATTGCAGCTCATCATCTTCATTATGTTCTTCATTTTCATTCTGTGGTTGATTCTGTTTATTTTAATAAGTCTCTGCCCTACCTCAGGGGGGTTGAGTGTAAAAGTTGAGCTATTTGTGCTGCATTCTGCGGTCTTGCAATGGGAGACTCTGGTTTTATTGCTGCTCTCAAAGGAGAGCTGCTTGCTTTATAGAAGGATTTATATTCTTTTTTCATATCAAAGCAGTAGGGAAATTTGGAAGTGGAAATGTGAAGCAGAATTAGGTGGGTCCTGAAAAATGCATAGGTATTATTCAGCTTGGGCTGCACCTTTAGATAGGTGGGAGATGCCAAATGGCTTTCACAGAACCATGGAATGGTTTAGGTTGGAAAAGCCCTCTGAGATCATCGAGTCCAACTGCCAAGGCCACCACTGCCCCATGTCCCCAAGTGCCACATCCACAGGGCGTTTAAATCCCTCCAGGGATGGGGACTCCACCACTGCCCTGGGCAGCTGTGCCAGTGCCCGACCACCTTCTGTGCACAACAGTTCTTTCTACATACACAGAAATTACTAATTTCAAATTTGAGATGGATAAATTCATAGCAGTGGTCTGAACTCCACAAAAAAAAAAATCTTTCTTTGCTCAGTGCAGGCAGAGAAAACCCCCAAAGAGTTCAGGCTCAAAGTGGTGAACTCTGGAGTGACAAGCACGGGGATGTGGGTCTAATATAATAATACAATATTTAAAAATACATTTTTCCAAGTGAGGAGCTGGAGCACACGGGAGCAGCCTTTGAACTCTGGGCTTTGCAGGAACGTTCCAGTGCCAGGGTCGTGGTTTGTGACTGTGTGAAAAAGCTCATGATAGATCCATGTCTCTGTAAGTGTTCCTTCTGCATAAAGTCCCCAGAGACAGACATTGCTTATCTAAGTGATATTTATTGTGTTTTCAGAGCACCTCAACCTAAGATTATTACTTTGGAGAAAGGCTCTGATGGACTGGGATTTAGTATTGTAGGGGGGTATGGAAGTCCCCATGGAGACCTGCCCATTTATGTCAAGACTATATTTGCCAAGGTATCTTTTATTTTTTGTTTTCTCCCCTTTTTTCTGTATTATCTTTAAAAATAAACCTAAGATTGGGCTTGGATAATATATTATGTAGCAGAAAGCAAAATGTACTGTCTGAGTAGGTTGCTGTGAGTTAGGGGACCCAGAACTCATAGCTGGCTCCTCAGTTTATATTTCATATTACTGATGGCTGAAAGAAGACACTTTGTCTCAGCAAAATTGCTCTGTGTACTTGGGAAACTTGGGTTTGTACATTAAAATATTTATAAGGCAGTTTTCTATCTGTAAATCTCCAAGAGATTTCCAGGAGCTGTCCAAGGCATCCTTTTTCCCACTGTGGGAGGGAGTTGCAGAGGTGCTGTATCCTGATGAAAAAGCAGGAATTAGCCCAACTCTGATCCCAGCCCTGAGTGTCTGGGGGGATTGGGGGTCCCTGCCAGGTACAGAGAGCTCCAGCCTCTGAGGCTGGGGAAGAATCATAATACAGCATACAGGGAGGAGGGAGAAATGCCCCTTTCCCCACCCATCCCCTGCTGGAAATGAGCTCAGGGTGGGCCAGCAAGACACAGCCACATGAGGGGAGTTGTGGAAATGGAAGGGGAGGGAAGAAGAACAGTGGGAATTAGGCATATTTTCCATAAAATGATGTGGAAGTCAGTCACAGGGAGTTGCTTGCCCTGTGCCTACTTGGTGTCACTTGTGTCAGCAGTTGTGGCAGGGTAGATGATGTAGTTGAGGAAACTTTGAAGGTAGAATAGAAGCTGTGTCTCCTGCTCCTGCTATTCCGGGGCTCAAACCACAAATATCTGGTCTTTTTACAACTTTCCATTATTAAAATATTGTCCCTTTAAGCTGGTGCTGAGGGTTACAAGTTTCCAGATGAGAGCACAGCTGAGAAAACCCTAAATGGAACCTAAAGTTCCTGCAGTCACTGGGGGGGCAGAAATAGACACCATGAGCCAACCTCTGGGCAGGCAGGGCTTGGGATTTAGGTAAAAGAACTTCACTGAGGCCTCTGGAGGACAAGAGCCATTTCTAAAGCTCTCTGGAAGCTTTTGAGGACCATCATGGAATTGTTTGGGTTGGAAAAACCCTCTGAGATCACAGAGTCCAGCCATTCCTCCAGCACTGCCAACCAATGTCCCTAAATGCCACATCCACGTGGCTTTTAAATCCCTCCAGGGATGGAGACTCCGCTGGGCAGTGCTCCAGTGCTTGGCACCTTTTGGTGAACAAAATTATCCCGATGTTCAATATAAACAACTCGAGGCCATTTCTTCATCCCTGTCTGGGGTCCAGGCCAGTGCCCAGGTTGTTCCCTCTCCCTCCCCACTCTTTTAGCTGTTTCTCTGCCTGCGTCATGGAGTACATTTAAATGCTGCTTTAACAAACCTCTCCATGATCATAAAATCCAGAACCAGTCTTTCCCTGCCTTTTTTGAGGGAAGAGCCAACTCCCTTCTTCCTGAGGGTGTACCCCGGCAGGGTGGGGAGCGCCGGGCGATGGCCGAGGCGCTTGGAGGAAGCTCAGCACTGCCAGGAGGGATCCCCAGTGCTCCATCCCTCATTCCAGGCAGCATTCCGGGCTCCAGGAGACCCGGCGTGCCTCGGCTGATCCCTGGTTTGCTTTCGCAGGGCGCGGCGGCCGACGACGGACGGCTGAAGCGTGGGGACCAGATCGTGGCCGTCAACGGGGAGGCCCTGGAAGGCGTCACCCACGAGCAGGCCGTGGCCATCCTGAAGCGCCAGAGGGGCACGGTGACACTGACAGTGCTGTCCTGAGCATCACGGAGATAAACAGAATTATTTTAGGCCATCAGTAGAGCTGTCCAAACACTGCCCAGCCCCAGCAGAGCCTGGCAAACGAGGATCGGCATCCGCGCCGCTGCCAGGCCGCGCGGCGCGCCTCTCCCGCTTCATTCAGCCTCCCACGTTTATCTGCCTTTCTCCCCACCCTCCACGACTTCTGGTGGCTTTGGAGGTTTCTCTGGACAAGTTTAATTAGGGAACTTCAAAGGACAAGATTCGTTCTGCTTTATTCCACGCGTCGGTTTGTCCCCGCTGGTCTGAACCCCGGGTGCGACTGCTGGGCCTGGGATCGATTCGCACACAAAAGAGAATTCGGATCATCAACTGATCGCATCTGATGAGCAGAAATAAACGCCGAGTGACTTGTCATCTCACTCATGATTTACTTATGCTAATTGTTCTTTCAAGTATGCCAGAAAACATTAGCAATGTAATTAAATTACCACTGTTCCAAATGATGAAATATCAAATTCTCCTCTGGGAAATTATTTGTGCTCGGCACAGTAAGTCTGATAGTCAAATGTGAACTTCTCATGTTTATCTCTTTGGGTAGGTCTATGGAAGTTAGTCAGAGGTAATTACTGTGATGTGTCAATTTGCAGCCTTTAGCATGAAAAATAAACGAGGGGAGAGGGAAATTTATTTTTTTAGGCTTTTAAAATGTTTGAGCCTTTTCAGATATTTAGGCAGCATGAACAACAACAGCGTAGCTCATTCTATTCTAATTATATTTTTTAAGAAGAAATGTGCTGATATATGCCAGGCATGTCGCATACAAAGGCAGTTGTTGTCGTGCCAAGCTGCAGCATAATTGTTCCTCCTGAAACTTTAATGAAGACAAAAAGTTTGCTTTGGGAATGTGAACCTGTAGTTCTAGGAATGACAGTGAGCAGCCCCTCCGGCTCGATGGAGTTCATCCTACCCAGCAAACTGATTTACATTTCCAGGAGTCTCCCCAGGACCAGGTAGTGCAGGAAGATCATGGATCACGGAGGATGCTCCTCTTTTGGGGCTGCCAGAGTCAATTTTGGGTAACACCGGGCACTACCAGGCAGTGCTGGGATGATCTCCCAGGGCCAGATGCAGCAGTTTGGGATGAGCTCCCTCAACCCCCTCCAGCGAGTTGGGCAGCTCAGATGAAACCCCCGACCAATTTTTTGGGGTCTGAAGCCCACGAGGAGCCTCCCCAGGGCCAGTCCCACTCCGCTGTGGAGGTGGGGTGCAGGAACATCCAGCCAAAAGTTCCCGGCTTTATTCCACGTCCCAGCCATCCTGCAGTGATTATATGAGCGTGGCCTTGGTGATTTAGCAGAGGAATTTGGCAAGCAGATTCCTGGCAGTGCAAGGCATTGTGGGTTAATCTTCCTCTCCAGAGGAGCAGGAGGGGTTTGGAGGAGGCAGCCCAGTCTGATTTGGACTATTTGGCATAATTTATAATGGTGATGTAGCTGGGAGAAATGAAAGGGGGGGCGGGGTCAGAATTGGCTGCTCATTCTGTGTGAAAAATTCCAGGAATTAAATGGAAAGAAGGTTCAAAATCTGCAGTGTAATAACTGAGCAGTGCAGGGGAGTGTTAAAGGTGCAGTTGTTCTGTGTAATTGAGTGGAATTTTCCCCATTTTACACACAGGAACAGGTCCTGAAGCGAGGTGAACTACACTGAGACAGGAATGCTGCAATTAGTTCTCATGGGAAAGAGTTTTCCTTATTTCCTTGGGAAGTTTTCCATAACTTTAGGTAATCACAAAGTGCATTTAGCCTGCTGGAACCATTGGTGGGTATTCCCTTAATAGTGCCTGGAAGAGACTTCTCGTTTTCAGTGGGTTCCCAGTGTCCTGTTTGATTTGCCAGGTGAGGTGTGAGTGGAATCTTGATTGCAGAGGCGCAGGAATAGCTCCAGATGTAGAAAATTGGAGGATTCTTAACAAACTGCTTGGGTTGCACGAGTATCCAAGGCACGCAGGAGTTCGAGGTGAGATGTGAGGAGGTGCCCTCAGCAACAGGGTGTGGAATTTATCAACCAAAGGGAATGATTCCCCTCTCCTGTGTTTTTATAGCTGCTGCATTCCCACTCTGAGACGTTGCCACATTTAATCCATGAAGTTGTACACGGCTTCTTTATTAGCCCATGATGCACACGCAGCTCACAGACGTAAATAACAGAATTTATGGGCTGAGACATTTTGCACTTCTCGTTGCTCAGAAGGAGAGAGACCATTTTCTGCTTCTTGTAATTTGCACTTTGTGTGTTTGAGTATATTACTGCCAAAAAATTATATTGCAACTAATTGACAAGCCAGTGAGCACGCTCCACGTGCAGGACCAAGGCAGAGAATTCCGTTTGCATCACGCTTGCCTGGGTGGAGGTGTTCTGGTTTGTTTAAAACTTTATTTCTGCGCAAGGGAAAGAGCAATTAAACCTCCTGATTGTATGTTTACGTGTATCAGTAAAATGAGACGTTTTATGACTTCAAAGGTTCTAAATAAAGCTCGGTTGCGTAAGTAGTTGTGCATTTGTTTTATTCTGTGTTTTAATTTAGGTCAGTGTTAAAAGCTGTTGCATGAGATGTCGCCCTGATATCCCATCTAAACCTCCTCTGGCACAACTTTTCCTCTGTTTCCTCTTGTCCTCAGGGTTCTCCTGCCTTGGTTTGAGGACTCAGCTGTCAGAGCCTTCACTTTAGAAGGGTCTTGTGCTGTTCACAGTCCCTCCATCAGCTTCCTCACCTGGAGAGACGTGGAATAACCTGCAGCTGGCAGTGACAGCGTCAGGGACATCTTTGACATCACCAGGAGCCCTCTCAGGGCTGGTGGCCTTTCTTGGCCAACTCATGACCAGGTTATGGCGTTGGATGGGCTGGTGGGGACAGCAGGTCAGCCTGGAGGGATGAGGGACCCCACCTCATTGCCCTGCTCATGAGGAATCATTGTAATGCCCCTAAATTCCCTGTAATTAATCCCGAGGCAATTCCCACCCGGGAAGTGTGGCATCCATAGAGCCTGTGCAGGTAATGTGCTTATGCCAGGATGGAGCAGTTAATGTCCCTCTGCCTGGAAGAAGTGTGCAGGGAATTAATTTAACATCACACATGTTTAAAACATCAGTTCTTACAGTTGTGCTGAGCGCTGATGCATAATTCCATGATCATCTCCACGCCTTCCCACCCGGAACTGGGGTGGATTGATGGTTCAGCACTGCCGTGGTCATTGTCACCCCTCTTAGCAGGGTTTGTTCCCTCACACGCACATTCCTGTGGTAGCTGCACCTTCCAGGATGGCAGCAGATCAGAGAGATCCGTGTTCTGCAGCATCCCCAGTGGAAAAAAAACAAGGATCACCCTGACTTTGCTTTTAGCCTTTTCCATGTGGGCTCTGAGGGCTCTGCTGCCTTCCCAAGTCTGGTGGGGGTGAAGCAGAGTTTACTCCCAGTTCCTGCACAAAAAGGGAGAATATGCAGTGGTAGCATAAACTCTTTATTCCCTCTTTATTTAGGATCACAGAATCCCAGAATGGTTTGGGTTGGGACAGACCTTAAAGCTCATCCCATCCCACCCTCTGCCATGGGCAGGGACACCTTCCTCTATCCCAGGTTGCTCCAAGCCTGATCCAGCCTAAGGGATTCCTAAACACTGAAAAAGCTCATAAGGAATGTGTTTTCCAGGGCAGGTGTTTCCAGGTAAGGGTTTACAGTCCCATTTTGGGAAGGATGAGTAAAACAGGATAAAGATTCCTGGTTCTGGGCCTGCAAGGTAAGCACTGGACCAGGGCTGGGTCCTGGCACATCCTCGTGGAACCACTCCAGACACCAGGCAGGGAAAGCTGCCCAGGGCCCAGCACGGCTCCGAGCCTTGAGCTCCGGATGCTTTTTCTGCTGAAACGGCACTAGATGGAGCAGTTGACAAAATATTGCATTTCTGCAGCCTTCAGCCCAGGCCCAGCCAGAGGAGCTGCCCCCAGGGATGCTCTGAGGATGCTCCATCTTCTCAGCCCAGCCCGGGAAAGACAAACTCCCAAACTGGGAGCTGGCTCTTCCCCTGTGAACAGGGGCGTGCTGCAAAAAGGGCACACCTGGGTGCGGTGACAGGAGGTTTCTAGGGAAGGAAATCATGGCCCATCTCACTCCTGCTGCTAGCTGCCTTCCATCCTGGCCAAAACGGGGCAAATTGGCCCTTCCCCACCGAGCTGTGGGGACAGAACGAGGGCCAGACCCCAAGGCAGAGGAGCTCTCTCTGTGCCCAACGCTGCCCCTGCAGCAAATAAATCTGCCTTTGCTGCTGAGACATTTATCTCTGCTAAGGATATTAAATTCTGCTGAGAGCTGCTGCACTGGCACCGTCCAAGCTGCTGATGGGGCAGGTTCTGGGTGATAACCATGTCAGGAGGAGATGTTTTCCTTTGGATAAATCCTGGGATGGTTTGGGTTGGAAGGGACCTTAAAAGATCATCCAGTTCCATCCCCCTGCCATGGGCAGGGACACCTTCCACTATCCCAGGTTGTTCCAGCCTGGCCTCAGACACTTCCAGGGATCCAGGGGCAGCCACAGCTTCTTGGGCACCCTGTGCCAGGGCCTGCCCACCCTCACACAGAAGAATTTATCCCTGATCTCTAATCTACCCTGTCCCCTGGCAGTGGGAAGCCATTCCCTGTGTCCTGTCCCCCCATCCCTTGTCCCCAGTCCCTCTGCAGCTCTCCTGGAGCCCCTTTAGGCCCTGGAAGAGGCTCTGAGGTCTCACAGGACCCTTCTCCTCTCCAGGTGAGCACCCCCAGCTCTCATCCTGTTGATGCTAAGGGTGACTGGGTGACGTGGCTCTCCCTGACCACTGAGGTGCTTCAGATGAGACCCTCAGAGTCCCCTCTCCTCTCCTCTCGCAGCAAAAGAAAGGGATAAAGGAAATGCCCATAAGGAGAGTGGAAAAATCATGTTCAGCCGAGCTCCTCGTCATTCTTTCCCTTCATAGCTGATTGACTGCTGGATGCTGAGCCTGTAAAGATCATTAGATTAATTCCTTTCCTCGCTGTGACTTAATTGTCTCCATTTGTCCTGTGCAGTGCTCGTGCTGGGGGTGTGGCTCTCCTTGCCTATATTTAGTTTGATCTCTGCAGTGATATTGGAATATATAAATTAATGCTGGCTCTGGCTCTTTGTGGCACTGAGATCCCACAGATGATTTTTTTGTGCAATCTGGTCCTTTGAGGGTGGAATTCTGGGCGCTGGGAGATGCCAGGGGCAGCATCAACCCATCCGTGATCCCTCAGGGTCCCCATGAGCAGAGGAGCTGCTCCAGGGGATCACCCTGCTCCTCCCTGGGGAGATGGTTTGAGGGCCAAAGAGGAAACAGGAGGCAAAGGAATGAAAATAAACCTCTTGGGGATGCAGTGAACCAGCCTGGGCTGCAGGGATGGGAACAGGAGGGAAAGAGGGGTTGGAGGGGGGCAGGGGAAAGCAGCAAAGTCTGTGGTGCCTCCCTGCAGAGCTGCAGCACACCCCAAAAACAACTTCCCTGTCCCCAAATGGAGGAGGAGGCAGGAACTTCCCAAAGCCACCCTGATCTTAGCAGAAAATCTCCCTCATTTATTCTGCTGAAGCCAGAACTTTCCCCTTCCTCAGGGAAGCAGCAGGAGTCAGAGTGGAGTTCCTCTCTGCAGGCATGGATCCAGAGCTGTCAGGAAAAAAAACTCAGTGAAAACTGTCACAAAATGGTGTTGTGGCTCTTTTTGTTTGCAGCTGGGGCCTGGCAGAGGTGCCTGTGCTGGCTTTTGTACACAAATCAAGGGAATTCCTGCAAAAAATAGCCCACCCTGCCATGTCTGTGCAGGGACCTCCCTGGGGATGGAGAGGGGGTCACTGATCTGAAGAAACACCTCAAAAACAGCTGGTTTGGTGCTGTGCAAGGTGTGTGGAGTCACCCCAGAAAAGCCACAGCCACGGGGACAGGAGCACACGCAGGGCAAGGTTTAACTCAGTTTATTTATACATAGAGGCAGCTGCATTTTGGGATATAGATTTAAAAAAAGGCAGATAGAAGTTTGAGATAGTGAATACTCCGGACTGAAAATGTGAAGAAAGGAAAGAAAATTGAGCAGATGGCAGATTTCCATGGAAAACAGAGGTCAGGGCTGTTCTCCCCTCCCTGCAAGGATGGGGGCTCAAGGCAGCTCAAGACACATTTTGTCAGGATGTGAACTGACTTCACAACAACCAAAGTGGTGTGGAATTTACTTCTGCTTAGTTACAAAAAAAAAAAANNNNAAGAGTAATTAGCTAATCAGGGAGATCTGGGTTTGCCACACACCAGCTCCTCCAAAGCCAGGGGAGAGCATCCAGCAGGTCCTGATGCAGCAAAACAAGGATGCTTGGAAAAGTGGGGCCTGAACCCTACCCCCCTCCCTGTCAGAAGCAGAGGGATTGAAGAGAAAACCCTGATTTGAGGTGATGCTGGACCCCGTGGCTGCTCCACGGTGAGGGAGACCCAATTCCAGCAGCTAAATCACGGCTTGGCTTTACAGGAGGAGTTTGGGGATGTTAAAATCAAGCAGAGGGAAAGCAGGGAGCAGACACTGGTCCAAAAACCTCCCCACGGAGCTCTTGGACAGCATTAATACACCCTGGGATGGGAATCTGCTGGGATCTTCCCCTGCCTGGAGTGCCCTGCTCGGCCCTGCCGTGATGCAGAGCCTGTCAATGGGCTGAGCTTCCCCGTTAGCTCCAACTTAATTAGGGAAAAATAAGAGCCATATGGTAATTCCAAATCCAGGCAAAACAATGTCTGTGTGTTTGGGTCTGGCGTACTCAAATATTTTCCTAGAGCATTAATTTCTAATTCTTACATCAGACCCGCACAAGCAAACATAAATAGGATTTTATGCTTTCCATAATCCGTCCAGCTTGTGTTTGTTGTTACATACACCGAGCAATCGCTGCCTGCCACTACTTACAGAAGAGCTGATAATAAATATTAGGACACAAACTTACAAGTTAAATGAGATACAGTTAAGTAGTCGATTAAAAGGACACCCATCACCCCAGGTTACAAAAGACTAAGTATTGCTGGTCTAATGTGCTTTTCTCACTCCTTCTGGTTGCTCACCTGCCAAATCTACACCGGGAGGGGCGGATAGGAGAGTCTGGAGTTGTTTGTGGCACTGGGGGCGGGTTAGGGGTGCGAGTGGGGTGAACGAGGAGAATTAGACACAGGGAACATTTTCGGACAGCGCAGGGAGGTTCCTCCGCTGTACCGGCCCTGCCGCGGCGGGGCTGCTCGGGCAGGAGCTGTTTGCTCCCCGTCCCCGTCCTGCCTTCACCTTCCCCGGGTCACACCGAGACCGACGGGCTGAGCTCGATGTGGGCTCGCAGCAGAGCAGCGATGTCCCCGTGTGCCAGTGACAGCGCCGAGTTACCGCCCTGCAGGACAGAGGGGGTGAGACATCACCGCCTGCATCCCGGCTCCATCCCCAAAACCTCCCGAGTTACCGCCCTGCAGGACAGAGGGGGTGAGACATCACCGCCTGCATCCCGGCTCCATCCCCAAAACCTCCCTCCCTCCCTGCTTTACAGCCAAGTCACCGTCCCGCAAACCTCCCTGTGCGCCTGAGCCGCACCCAACACAGCCCAGCTGTGCCTCTGCCTGGCCCCGGTGCCCTCCTGCACGGCTCAGATAAAATCAGAGTTTAATTAGAAAGCAGTTCCGGAATTGCAGCAGGAGGAATTTCCAGCGGCCGTGCCGCTCCCAGCCCAGCCCCGTCCCACACATCCCCACGGAGAGGCTCGGTTCTCGGGGAGGAGTCAATTCCTGCTCATTTCTTGGAGCTGAAGCTCTGCTAATTCCACACGTCCCGTATTTCATCTGGGTTTTTTTAGGATCACACCACTGCTCCTGCCCAGGCTATGGCTGGGATGCAGGATGCTGTCACAGCCACCCCATCCACGGCACAGCAGCACCAAAACCAGGAGTACCCTCCTAAAAGCGATGCCCTGATTAGAAAATGGACTGAAATCGCCCTTCTTCACTGAAAACCCACCCCTCGGGGCCGACTGCCCGGAGCACACCATCCCAGCTGAGTTTTCCCCGCTGGTGCAGCGAGGTTGTGCAGGTGCTGGAGCCTCACCTTGTCGGTCAGCGTGACCTGGCAGCCGGGCTGGGCCAGGAGCAGCCTGACGATGTCGGCGTTGCCCTGGCGACAGGCCACCATCAGGGCCGTGGTCCCCTCCTCGTCCTGCAGGTTGACGTCGGCCTGGCAGGCCAGCAGGGCTCGCACCATGTCGTCCCGCTCGTGGCTGACCCCCAGCATCAGCGCGGTCTGGCCTCCCTGCGGGGTCACAGGGACAGGCTGAGCACCCCTGCCCACCTCCTCCCACAGCCCCGCTCGCTCAGACCACCAGAGATAACAATCTTAATAATAATAATAATGATTATTGCATTTTTAGAATCGTAGAATCGTTTAGATCGGCAAAGTCCTCTAAGATCACCGAGTCCAACCGTTAACCCAGCACTGCCAAGCCCACCTCTAACACACATCCCATAACCACCACATATCACAACATTGTGTACTATTATTGCATGATACATCTATGATAATAATTCCTATTAATGCTGCATCCTGCTGCATGTTGTTATTAAATCACACCGGGGCTCCTCAGCGGGTGTTGTGAGGGACACGTTCACTTGTGGAAGGTCCTTGCAGCAGCATGGCCAAACTGCCCAGCTGCCCCCAAATGTGGGTCCCCCAAACTCTCCTGGGCAGTTTAACTCAGATCTGGACTAACTTTTACTGCAGTCTGGGAGCAGAGATGGATGAGAACACTCTCATCCATGACAACAAAATGTGTGACTCTGATGAAGCTCAGCAGCAAGCCTGGGGCTCCCATGTCCTGGGGTTCCCTCCCCACTGCTCCTCCCTGGTGTCACTTCTGATTTTTACCTCAAAAACACTTGTTTGAAAAAATTTCAGTCTTTTTTAGTCTCTCCTTTTCCCCCCTTCCCAGGGAGCTGGTGGGTGGCCACGCTGCAACCTGGCTGAGGTTGCTTTTGGAAGCAGAAATTTGGGAAGCAGCAGCTCCGACCCGATACCTGCTGCCAAGTCTCAGCCTGGCACTGCCATCAAGGGTAGGAAACCCAAATTATTGCCCCAGCTGTTTCCTGTCACACACCTGGGCAGCTCTCAGGTTGACATCCCCCTCCTTCAGCAGCCTCATCACCACCTCCATGTCCTGGCGGGTCTCGGGGGCCGCCAGCGGCGTGAGCATCACGGCCGTGTAGCCAGCACGGTTCTGCAGGTCCAGGCAGCACACGCCTGGAGGGGACGGATCCAGCCCAGGATGGATCACCCAGAGGGAACAGAGAGGAGAGAGGGAGTCATACAACGTGTGGCTTCTTATATTCCCAGGAAGAGGAGTTACTCCACAATGACACAGGATGGGATTTCTCTGTGTTAAATATCCAGGCTTGTGAGCACAGCATTAAACAGCCCCTGGTGCCACAGTTAATTACAACTGTTGAGGTCGACTCAATTAACTTTGAAGACCACAACAAATAAAAATTAAAGGGGGATAATTAATGCCTCGAGCACATGCTGGTTGGAGCTGGGGGCTGTTTGCTTTGGCTCCCGTGGCGAGGGAGCAGCAGAGAGAGGCCCGTCACCCAACGGGCGTGGAAAACATCCTGGCCCCGTTTCACTCATTTTTCACTTCAAAGAGCCCATTTCCAGCTCCTCCACGAGGAATGAGCTGTGTCTGAGGGTGAGGGCTCGGGTCCAGCCTCGCCCTGGGGAACCAGCTGCCTCAAACCCTTCCCTCCCTACGCCTCTGCAGCAGCAACAATCGGGTTATAGATTTGTATGATAATCTGCCATTTCCCAAACATTTCATGGATTGTCCGGCCCATGAGAAAAGGCCAAAGTGCCTCTATTCTCTCGGAGCACGAGCACATTTTTGCCCCATACAAGCTCAGCTGAGATTTTTGTTCTTTCATTGCAACATAAGCTGAAAGTTCAATAGTTTAACGTGGGAGTTTTTCTGCAGTGCTGGGGGGTTTCTTACACTCTCAGGGGTCTAATCCTCCTGCTCCAAGCCATGATGTGGCTGTGGCAAGAAGCTGGGGGAGCAACCTAGCCCACCTGGACTGGGGCCATGAGGGACATCCCTTTGGGTACAGCAACCCTGAGCCATCCCCAAAGTCAGGCTGCAAAGCCCTCAAGATGTGTGAGGGCATTAAGGAGCCCTAATGTCCCTGAGGAGCCCCAGCTGGCATCCCTGACTACACCCATGGGCCCAGGGCTGAGTTAGGGGGGAGGATGCTGGTCTTGAGGTCAGTCAGGTCTCCTGGATGGACCTCGGCCCTATCCTTGTGTTTTGGATGGACCTTGGGCCCCTGCTTGTCTTCTGGATTACACTTGGCCCTGGATGGACCTTGGGCCCGATGTCTCCTGGATGGACGCTCACTCCTCCACTCCCCCCTGTCCTTGTATTTTGGAAGGACCTTGGGCTCCTGTTTGTCTTCTGGATTACCCTTGGCCCTACACTTGTCCCTTGGATGGACCTTGGGCCCGATGTCTCCTGGATGGACGCTGACTCCATGTTTGTCTCCCGGATGGGTCCCTTGCAGGGAGGTGGCTGTTGGTCCTCAGCCCCACCTCTGTGCCACCCCTTTAGCTCCTGACTGAGCTCCCTGGGAGGACCCTGGACCCCACCCAGTGTTTGCCACGTCCGGCTGTCCATGTCCCCCTGCTCCCTGTGCAGCCATCACTCGTGGGACCCCAACCCACTGGCAAGAGCCATCCCCACCCCCTGCCCAACAAAAGCCCTGGCCGGGCGGAGTGGCCGTCCCTACCCGTGTCCAGCAGGAGCTTTGCCACCGGGAAGTTGGAGTGGGACACGCTGTAGTGCAGGGCCGTGTTGCCGTTCCTGTCGGGCAGGTTCACCACGGCCTCCAGGAGCTGGGGCTGGATGTCCCCCAGCGCCTCCAGGTACGCCGCCACCACCTCCGGGCTGGAAGACTTGTGGCTGGACACCTGGAACCACTCCTGGGACACGGAGCCGAGGACGTGCAGCTGCAAACACCGAGGTGTGCCCGTGACTGTCCCTGCAGAGCGGGGGCTGCCCCAGCTCCCGGCCCCGCGGGCTCTGGCAGCACCCAGCCAGCACTTAGCTTGTGGGTTTGGGACTGCTGCTGTAACTTGAGGGGGAAAGGAATTTCCTGTGGGAACTTGGATGAGTAACCAGGCAAAGCCTTCATCTTCCTTTTTTCCCCCCCCTGTTTTCCTTTCTTTTTGGCTACTCTAAAACTGACTCAGATGTCACCTCACCCCCCTGTCCTCACAAAGCTGTCCAGGGCACAGCCTGCAGTGTGCCATCGGGATAATCTCATCCATTGCAGTGAACAGAGAGCATGAACCGTGTCTGAAACGGGATTGGGAAATATCTGTACCAGATGCTTGTTGCTTGTGCTCCTGATTTCTGGGAGGTGTTCACTGAGGAGCTGGCAGGCAGCAAGGAAATCTTCAGAGGGCTTGCATCTAAAGGGAAAAGACTTTTGTAAATCCCCCATGGCGCAGGACTTGCAGGAGGTATTGAACCAGGCAGGAGAACACAGGCAGATTAGGTTGGAATGTATTCAACACTTATTTACGTGCTCAAGTTATTGGACAAAAGTTGTCCCATTGACTTGACACAGATTTTAGGTAAAAAGTTAAGCACTTAAGTGAGGGTTTAAGCCCAGAGTCACAGATTCGTGTGGTCAACTTCATTTATTACAAAAATCCTTAAGGTAAGGAAAAAAAAATTTTATTCCTGAATCTGCAAAGAACTTTACCAAAAACCTTTCCATGAGAGGGGAGAAATGAGCTAACTCGCCAGACATGACTCAGTGTGGCGTGTAGGGCCTGAATCAATCCCCACTAGATTCTGTAGTAACTCAGAAAATATTTAGCTCTTTAAAGCCTTTTCCCTTGCCTGCAGAAGTCAGCACTGCTGTTCCACCAAGCAGAAGAGCTCCCAACCCAGCCCTGCAGCGCCGTGTCTCGCGGCCACCACGGACGGCGCGGTCACCGCCCGGTGTCCTGGTTACCTGTGAGCCTCGTGCTGAGAGCAGGGTGCTGCTCCTGCTGATGCCTCCTGCCCATCATCATCCTCACACTTCTCCCCTGAGGAAGCCCCTTTGCTTTCCCTTCCAGCCTGCTCGGGCTCCAGGTCACCAGCTCTGCCCTCGGCCTCGGTCTCGGTGTCGCCGTCCGACGCGCTGTCGTCGCAGCTCGTGTCTTCGCTTGACGTCGTCTCGTAGCTATTTGAGGACACCACATGTTACTCCCTCCTTCCCCTGACGGGGCCTGACCAAGGCTCATTGACTCCAATGGGCCTTGGGTGAAGCCCAGAGTGAGAAGCAGCAAGTTAAAAGGTCTGAGCCACAGCCAAAGTCGGGGTTAGTCTTTGTTCGGCTCCGTAAGCAGCAGGAGTGTGGCAGAAGCAGTTAATGAGCAGCAGGCAAGGTTACTTCAGGGTTTGGAGGGATGTCCATCACACACAGCCCAGGCAGGGGCTGAGAGCTGCCTCCCTGCTGGGAGCTGCTGGCTGGGACCAGCAGCACGGCCCCTGTGGCAAGGAGGGACGGGCGACGTTGGACACCTCGAGGAGCACAAGACCAAAGCTGTGTTTGCAGGGCTGAATCCACCATTCGAGCAGCCCTGACAGAGATCTCTCCTCTGGCTGTCTAAAAGCATTAATAACATCTTCCACAAAACAGAACATTTCACCCTGACGGAGCTCAGAACTTCCCTCAAAGCAACCAAGACTCCTCCACTCCCTACAAGTTGTGCCCATTTGGTAGAAGCAGCTGTACACAACCAGAGCGAGGAACTCCTGATGAACCCAGCAGCTGGGAAGTCAGAGGAGCAGGATGTGAGCAGAAAGCAGCTCCCAGACAGGCAGACACAGCTGTCTGCCCACCCCAGGGATGGTGACACGTATCCTGTCTTCTTCACGACAGCACATGTACACCTCAGCAGGAGATGCTGCCTCTGCTTAGCTCACAGGCCAAGGAGTGTCAGATACTGGACACACCTGGAATGGGGAGCACAGCCTAAAGTCTCCTTCACCTCAAGGTAATTCCTTATTTACCAAAAAAGTCTTTTTCAAGGCCCTGAACCAACTGCTGTTGGCTTGGCTGGAGCGTGGGGGCAGGTTAGTGGCAGCGTGCCCACCCAGGCAGTGCTGGCCTCCTCCAAAACCCACCAAAGTCAGTGGGAATCTGCCCAGGGAATCCTCCCATGGAATCTTCCCATGGAATCTTCCCACCTTCCCCAGCTGGGTTTTGGATGAAGCCCCACGAGATGGGTGTGCAGAGAGTGTCAGTTCCCAGCGTGTCCCCCACTGCTCTGAACCCACCACCACCTTTTCTCAGTGGGGTTACTCACAGGGTACCAGTGCTGGGTTAAAGGAAAGAGAAAAGAGGCTCCATTTCAAGTGGCCTTTTAATCGGGAGGTTTGGAGGGGAGAAGAGGGGGGAAAGGAATGGCTTCTCCAGCGATACAGAGGACGTTCCATGTTAAAAGGCAGTTTTGTCTTCTGAACGGATGCTTACCCACCATTTACCCCAACAAACTGGAGATTCTTTTTGGTCCCATTGCCTCCTGCATGGAAACCATAACCTTTCTTTTTCATGATGGATTTAAGACTTGTGGTTGGAGAGTTTTCTACCAAAATACAAAATAATAGATTAATTAAGCAGAGGTGCCATAATTAGCAATAATTATTCCCAACCTCTAGCAACAAGCTACAAATCATAACTGTAAGCATCTTACTCCATCTTATGAGAGTCTTTTGATGTCTTGCAGAACCACAGATGCAGCTGGCCACAACCTGAACCTGCCCTGCCACCTTTAAATACAGGTCTCAAACATCTCCAGGTGACTGGGAATATAAAGGAAGTGACTGGGAATTATGTATTTGTCCTATGAATATAAGTAGATTTCACTTTTGTAATACTGTTTTGGTTTCTGGTTTTGTTTTCCCAGTAGTAATGTATTGGAAATTTCCTATATATAAATCTGCTGTAATACTACATGGATGAGTTTTTCCACTGGACTTTGGATAGTGTCTATACATTGCTTATAAGGAATAAGTCACTTATCTATATGCAAGTCTCCTCCCTCCCTCCCCCAGCGAACAGGCATTGGATTCCCATCTTCATATAAGCTAAAATTATTTTAGAGGAAGGTGTGTGAGTGGGGACAGGTCTTTTCCCAGCCTGGTTGCTCAGTCAGCTTGACTGGTTTGGGTTCTGGAGAACTCCACGCTGATTTACCCCAGATGAGCACCAGCCCCATATTCTTGCAAACTGAGATGTCCAATCCAAATAAAAAGAATGTTTATTTGATGGAACAGCCACCAGTGTGGCAGCTTTTGGAAGCTGATCCTGCATATAAAAGAGCCACGGCTTTATGAGCTCCTACATCATTGTCTTTGCTTTTTTTCAGCTCAGATCCATAACTTGTGATGTGCAGAGATTCGCCTTTCTCATCACGCTTAGGCGAGACTATTCCTGATCTGACTGACAACAACTGTTCCACCACATCCCCCCTGCTCCACGCTGGAATAAATGGGAAAAGATTTGGCCCAGACACATCGAAGCCTATGCCAATATTATTTACCCAACTGTTGATAGTGTGTGTTGGAATTCTCCTTATCCACAGGCCCTTGCGAGGAGTAGGCAGAGAGCAGGGAGTTTAGGGAATTAACCAGCTGGTTCTGGATGGAGCTGAGCTTGGAGGCCGGCTGCTTGATAGCGCTGGCCAGCTCGGGGTACCCGTGCTCCAAGCACAGCCACTGCTCCTGCAGGAGCTCCTGGATCTTTTTTACATATTGGCCAATGGGGTCAACAGCCGGGAGGTCCTCGTGGCCAGGGACACCTTCCTCTGCCAGCCCTTCCCGAGGTTTATCTTCTCCAAAGCCTGCCTGGCTTTCGGCTGCCCTTGGGCCGAGGGAGTTGCAGCTGTTCTGGTGGTTCTGGTTGTCGTTGCTGGGGTGCTCGTGGATCTGCAGCTGGGTGAAGCAGGGAGCAGGAGGTCCAGCCTCCACGCCAGCCTCACCACAAGGTCCCTCTGCCCGAGCGCCTGCCAGTCCCTGCTCTCTCCACGTGCCCAGCTCCACGGCCTGTGCATCGACCTTGTCTGCCCCGTGGGCGCCGCAGCCGATGGATCTGGTGGGGAGCTGGATGTTGACATTGATGCCTTTGTCCTGGGCCTGCCTGAGCCCTGCCACCTGCGAGAGCTCGGTGTTCACCGCAGCATCGAGGCACTGCAAGGCCCCACTGCCCCGCCGCCACCGCAGCTCGGCCTCCTTGGACTTCTCCCGGCACAGCTGCTCTTCCAGCTGAGCTTTGGAGCTGGCCAGCAGCTTAATGCTTTTCTCCTTCTCCTGGATCTCATGATCCTGCTGCTCCAGCACTGCCCTGACCCGCTCGAGCTCCTCTTTCTTCTTGCCCAGCTGCTCCTCCAGGTCAGCGATCTGCTGCTTCAGTGCTGCGACCCCGCCGGGCTCTCCCACGTCAGGAGCCTGGGGAACACCGCTCTCCTTGTCCCCTCCAGCCCGGACACCCCTGTCCTCGCCTTCCTTCAGCACATTCAGCTCCATCTCACTCACACTCGGCCCCCTCTCCGCAGGGCTCACGTTCTCCTCTGCCAGCTGGAGGGCAGCCGCTGCTGCTGCCTCAGCCCCGGGGCCGCCGCTGGCATCGGCGGCATCGCCCTCCTCGCCGCCGCTCTCCATCACCACCTGTAGCTGCTGGTTCTGCCAGGGGGGCTGCACCGGGCCCAGCCCCGGGACAACCCCGCCGGGATGCCCCGAGGAGCCGTCCTGCTCCGAGCTCATCTCCCGGGGTGGGCTGAACGCGCTGCCGTCCGAGCCGGGGCGGGAGCTGCTCTCGGAGCCTCCCTGGTCCTGGCAGTGCTGGGGAGCGGTCCGGAGGGGCGAGGGGCCGGCCGGGGGGGCCTGGCCGGGTGGCAGCGCGTCGGGCATGCTGGAGGCTCGCAGCAGCTGCGGCCGCGCCCGCGGCGCATCCCGC
>VYXC01009540.1:0-37112 GCA_013397175.1 Platysteira castanea
ATACCATATGATTATATCATTTTCTAATCCAATTACAGATCTTTGATACGGCCCCTTATCTTTTTTTCTTCATGCAGTGATATACAGATCACATGCTTCTTTAAACTTGAAAATATCTTTATTTTTCAGATCATGCCTTTACCTTTCCTTTGCATTTCACTAAAACACAAATGTGTAATATTTAATTATTTGATTCCTATCTTATGAAAGGAAAATTAATAGAGACATTAATGAATACAGTAATGTAATCAACAGTTAACTTTCCCAGAATAATTTGATTGGGATTTCATTTTAGAGTATAGGGTGAAAACCTGGCTCCAGTAAAATTACAGCATTCCCATAAGACTCAAAGGTGCTCCTGAGTATAAAATAATTTATTACATCAGAATTGCTTCTGTTTTGCTTAGGATGAGGCCTTACCCACAGGTCCCATGAGACAACATGGTCATGAGTTTTTGTAGTGTTCTCTCATCTCTGAGGCAAAGCCTTCTCCCAAGATGAAGGATCTTGATGAAAGGCCCACTGCCCAGGGCATAATTGTCAGTGTTTGGGTATCAGGGACCTGCAGGGTGCCGTGTGTGGGAAGCAGCTACAAGCTGTCCTGTGATAGCCACAGGCAGGTTTAGTCAGCTCTGAAATTGATGTGAGCAGCCCATCAGGTGTTCAAAACTGCAGCCCTTCAGGGGAGCACCCCACATCCCAGCTCTGACATGTTGATGAGAAAGCTGCAGTCATGAGGGGCATGAAAGACATGGGGAGGTGTCCTTGGGGACATGTGATTGGAGATATGCAGAGAGAGAGGCTGCTGAGGACATGGCTGGAGATACATTCTTGGAAGGAGGCACTCCACGATGGAGGGGTACCTTCCAGGGACTGCAGTCATGGACAACCCACAGCAGGGAACAGGCATTTCTGAGGTACTGCAGCTGTGGGCAGGGACATCCTTGAGAACCTTTACTACTGGATAACTCATATCAGAGTGAGGATACCCTTCAGAGTGAGGATACTCTTAGGGGTTGCGGCCATGGCTGACCCATGCTGGGGCAGAGGAAAACCATTAACAAGTGAAGAGCAGCAGACAGAAACCATTTAGCACAAAACTCAAAACCTTCTGGGCCACACATTTCCTCATCTAAGGAACTAGAATTGTCTGAGTGTAACCCCAAGCAAAAATACAGGAAAAAAGTGGTCAGGAAGGCAGGGAGGAAAGATTTGGCTTAACATAAGCCCAGAGAAGGGAGGAATTCCTTTACTTTTTTGTAGGTGTTTACTTAACAGTTTCTCACTTGTTGATGGAGTTTTTTCTCAATAAACAAATCATTTATTAGAAGTGTGCATGACGTTTGTTTACCCACTTGTGAGGAGCCGATTCAGTTTTGTTATGCCTCAACAATGGTTGTCAGACGCATGTGGAGGAGGAGTGCACATGTGCCATGTGCAGGGGACAACTAGAAAAANTGTCCTGCCTTCCTGTGCCCCTGACCGGCGCCCTGCCACTTCACCCCGCTTCCTTGCCTGGGCTGCCTGCTTCCAGCCCTGCTGCGCCGATCCAGCCGTCACTGCCCGCCCTGCTGCCCCGCTCCAGCCGGTCACCGCGACCCTGTCCTGGTCCTGCTTCTCCCCTCCGAGCGCCTGCTCACCGCGTGCCCGGGGCCGTCGCCGCGGGAGCCGCGCCCGTGGAGCCGCGCCCCTGCGGGAGCCGCGCAGGCTCGCTAAGGCCCAGCCCGGCCACAGGCGGGCAGCGTGCGCAGCGTCCCACCGCCCGGACACCGACAGCAGTGCTGCCCTGACTCGCCGGTGGTACTGCTCTCTTTTTCTCTCTGTCCTCTCTCTCCTCTCCCCCAGTCCTTTTCCATTTTCCTTTCTTCTTTTCTTTCTCCTCTAGCCCTCTTCGTTTGGGCAACTCCTTCTCCTTCTCGTTTTCATCATCAATAAACAGTTCTCAGGGACAAAGTTTGCCTCGTTTGGCTTCATATCATCCCTGACCACCCATTTTTAAAAGAACTCATCGCAGTTCCCCACAGTGGAACGCGACACCACTGCAGGCACTGAGATGCTGCTTATCATGAAAGACGTGCATCAGTTTTAAGCTATTTTTGTCTGTTTCCTTGGCTAATGTTCATTCTATATTTCAGATGATGTTTAAGAAAAACACGGAGATTTTCTTTTGGAATAAACTGTCTTTGAGCTTCCGTACTTCAAGTTCAGTTTAGCAGCATTTTATCTCTCTCTGAAAGTGGATTTACACATATTTGTAAATGGAACAAAATAGTAAGTTCTGCAGACTGCGATTTTCTCTCAACCGAAAACCATAGTAATTCTGTAAGAGGGTAGAAGAACCACAGTAACCTGGGTTACCTTGCAGAAAACTCATATTCTGTTAATGAAAGGATTTTAGTGTATCTTGAAGTATTTGTCAGCTTCCATGGATATAAAATGCCTGAAGACTTAATATCATCATAGAAAAAAGAGGTTCAAATTCATAAATCATAATCAGTTTCCCTCATCTGGCAAAATTAGGACCTAGCTTTAAAATTCCTCCATAGTCCACATTCAGGAAATCATCTCTACTTATGGTAGTAAGAGTCAAACATCAGTTTATAGTTAAGCACCTGCTTAAGTGCTTTTTTGGGTTATGTTCAAAAATGAAATGTGTTCATGTCCCTCATGTGCAGATAAGGGTCAGATATGAAATTAGAAGATAAATTTAGATTCCAGTCACCTTCTCTTTAATTAGTGAGTACTCAGAACAGAACTTCTATATTGGACCATCTGGGCAGTGACATTTTTAATGCAGTCATTTATTTTTCTATTTCATTACTGGATCTCTTGCATTACAGGTCTGTGTTTTTAAACAGTATCAAAACAAAGATGACAAGGTTATTCATTTACTGGCTCAAGTTAAGAGAAATTATCACTGAGGAGGTGTTGAATGAAGTGCATTTACTATTTAAAGTATTTCTTGCTCACAACATTTTGAATCTCATAATTCAATTCAAAAAATATGAAAAAATTTGTTCTGCTAAAAAATCTCTGACCAATAATTTACATAAAACAACTGTTTAAAAATTACATTATTTTATTAGGGTATGTTCCTTCAGTGTAATACAAATTAACAAGAATATCTTATTCTCTACATTAAATTATGGTTTTCTAATGGCATGAGGGTCCTTTTAAATATCAGTGCTTCAGTTGTGAGAAAGATGGACAGAAATGTGAACTTTAACAGAACATCTGCTTCAAAGTGCATATGCTGTAATTTATGTCCATTTAAGTATCACAGAACTGTTGCCAAATTTAACAGGAGTCAGTACTTCCATAAAGATTTTATCTTTAAAAAAAATGTTGTCAAAGAGTAAAATTACAGGTGTGGTACTATTTATGTTAAGAGACTGAACAAAGATTCAGGTAAGGTGCCCTTGAAATAGCAAACATCATAAAGACAAAAGGGTTGGGTGCTTTGTGGAGAGGGGATGGTTATAAACAGGTCATTCTTCAACAGAAAGTATTTCCTAATCATAGGAAAAACAAAAAGGTGAACTTTTAAACATATTTCTGGAAAACTAGCAAACACAGCTTCTTCTCTCTTGCCAGTTACTGGATGGTGAAATCTCTCGCAAAGTTTTAGAATTGAATGAGGAGGTGTCACAACAGTATGGATTGACATCTGCCTCTCAGGTTTTTACAGCTTGCACAAATGAGGATGAAGGCACACTATCACATAGGGAAACTACCATTTGACAGAAAAGAGCGTTTTCTGACCTGACCAACAGTGCTGGGACTTAAGTGAAGGCTCCCCAGAGTGGATGGTCAAAAACATTGATTCATTAGTCTGTTTAATCTTTATGGCTGCTAAGGGAGAGATCCTCCTTGATTTACAGTCTGACAGACTGTCATCTCAAGAGGTCCCTGATCACTGTCCCTCCACCAAATTGATAAAACAAAAATATAAACCCTACTACCCATGATGCATAGAATTAGCATAAGGTTCAAGTGGAAAATGGAAATAAAAAATCACAAAGGACTGAACTCAATATAGGGAAAAGTGGCTGTCAGGGAGCTACTCATAACTCCTCACTTTGGGAATATATGTGCTGTTTTCCAGGCTCCATATGTAGTACAGCCTCAAGGGACTAAGGGAGTGTAGAAGCAGCACAGAAGAGCTCAGACCCTCTACATGCTGCCCACTCACCCTTGTACGAGCTACACAATGCTACATTTTGTGTCCCAGCGTAGACTGATGCTGTAGGCCAGATAAATGAAGTATTGTCACCTATTGGCACTGAAGATGAAGGCAATCTAGAATGACATGGCAGGGTTGGAACGAGACGATCTTTAAGGTCCCTTCCAACCCAGGCCACTCCATGATTCTATGCTTCTGTGACTAACCAAGATGGGGACAGCTACTTTGTAGATGCAGAAAGTTAGAGAGGATGAATTTCATTCTGTGTGTATGCCAGTATTGGGCCATAAATGACTCCTGATAGTACTGTGGTAATGCAATGTGTACGAATGGGAAGATGTAAATAAAATAAAAGCAAAGGAAGGTGATTATATTCATGGGGGGTGAGAATGACCTCTTTCTGGGGACAGTGAGGGCCAGCTGGACAACCAGGTGCCGAGGCAGATCCAAGGGTGAGGCCAAAACATCAGCTCACAGTTGGTGGTCTGGGAGTCAGGATCAGACTTACTGAGGGAATCTTGGATCAGACACACCCCAGGATAGGCAGGCAGGGCTGTGGGCAGGGGCCAGGACTTGGGACTGTGACAGGAGCTGGCTCAGGAGGGGTCAGGGCCAGGGCTGTGGGGAGCTGAAGACTGGCCCCACTGCAGTGGCACTGACTGCCCTGGGGTGTAAGATGGGGCCCATGGCCCTGGGCAGGGTACAAAGAGCTCAGGGGTGGTAGGAAGGGCTGGTAGTGCCCTCAGAGCCCTGACAAGCTACACCAGTACCATTACACCCTTTTGGTAAGCTCGCTGGATGGGTAAGATAGGACAGGAATCAGGATGAAAAGGTCATAATGCATGGGGAGACGTCCATGTGGAGAGAACAGGGTGAGGCCCCCAAGAAGCTAAAAGTCCACTTAGTAGAAAAAATAGCTGCCAGGCTTACAGTGTCACAGGAAGAGAAACCTTAGAGTGGCTTCTGACACAGCCCAGGACTGATCCTCACTGAGATTGCCCCAGAAGAAAGTTATGTGAAGACAACAGTATAAAACCTCCCTTGCCCGAGGAAACCTCTTCATAAGCAGCTTTTCCACATGGTGGAAAAGTACCCAGAAAAATAACATAAATGCTCAGAAAAAGTCTACTCCCTCACATTTTTGCATAACATTTCTTGTTGCTCTCAGTAAGTGTCTTCTCTATTGCCAGAAAATGAGGGACCCTGGCACTGGCATTTTTAAACATAAAAAAATTTAAATCATACAAAGACAATCTGAACATCCAGAGCAAATTAATATTCTTCATTTCCTGTTAAACCTCGGAGCTTTATTTGCATTTATCTCTCTGACTGTATTTCTGATTCTCAGGTACTGTAGCCTATATTAACAGTCACTTTGGGCTTAACATCATTAAACGTTCACTGTCAAGTCCCCACAAATCCCACAGTCCCCTTGTCTCTCAGGCTTAAAAACTCATTTAACACTAAGGGCTAATTAATTAACTGGATTTTCCTATATTTAATGGAGACTATCCTAAACCATAGAACCAAACCCCAATGAAATTTAGTTCACTGGGGCAACCTATAATTATACCCTACCAGATTTAACCACTGTTATAATTCATATTTATTATTACAGTAGAAATATGTATTGTTATTTTTATGAATATGCTCACATGGAAAATTGCACAAGCTACAGTGTACAAAAATATTGTATCATGAATGTACTCTGTCCAGAAGAACTCTAGAAACAGGTGCCATGGGCATTAGGACTGGTTTTCACTCTGAATGAATAAATGTAAAAAATTCTGGGTGATAAAGAAAGACAAATACATTATTAACAAACCAATAAACTCAAGGAAAAAGATCTTGCTCAATTTTTATACCACATTCACAAAAGTTTTCTCACACCTCCAGATGGTCAATTAACTTCCTTTTAGTGTAGGCAAACTGGTTTTCATTATTTTCATTGTCCATACTGGCTTTTGTAAAATTCTTTTTTGTTTATTATCCTTTATTTATAGATGGTTGCTAGATAAGCATACAAGTTTGAAAAGGAAATCAGAGGTGTGTGGTTGTTATTTGATGTAGGGTGTGCTAGAAGAGAAAGACGACTGGCGAATTAGCAATGAGGCACAAACAGGGCATAAAGCACTGTATGGTTACGAGCATCTGCTTCAGGTGTGTTGGTAGGACACAGAGGACTGGCGTCTGCTCCCTCTATCTCAATGGGAGCTCTTCTACTGACAGAAATAGAAACTATTTGCGAGCTTCACACAGCTGTAGAAGAAAACATCCAGAGAAAACTCACTCTTCTAGAGACTGATGCTTTTTTGGTTTTACAAAATGAATGAAAAATTAACTGCAAGTTTTTAATTTTTTCCAAGGACAATCAAATTCTTACTCGTCTTTACTCTGCTAAACTTTCTTTTAGAAGAGTGAAACATTTCAGTATGTTTTATAGTGCTTAGCATCTCTAGGTATTCCTATATCCTGAGATGCTATGCCATGTAGAAATATGAACATTCTTGTCCCATGACCTTCTGCATCTTCATGAGTCTGGAGAGGATGATGCAGAGACACTGATATGGATCTTTGCAGAAACCGAGCTGTATAGTTCATGATATATACCTGTGCGTGATAGCCACCTTCATATCTCTCCACAGTCCAGCCTTGTACCTTTAAAAAATCACTCTCAGTGGAATGAGTGCATCAGAGATACAAATGTACATTCAATTCATAACACTGATTGAGAAGTCCACCTTAACAAGGTGGACTCAAACGCATCCATGGCAACAGTCTGTTCATCATGAGCACATCACTGGACACATCAATCTACAACAACCAGCTTTCCAACTGCTCTTATCATTGCAAGACAGTGATAATTATATTCATTGGAATAATAATAATGCTGATCATTTTCCACTTGGGCTCTACAGTGAAGAAATTGGTAAATGCTGCATGTATTTCTGCACGTAACTTTGTGTGTGCATTTAGTCTTGCTCAAGGCAAGGAAAAATCTTTTAGAGCCTAAGTAAATATTTAAGTCCATTAGGAATCACTGAGGTTGGGGCATTCAGATCCCATTGCTTGTAGGCAGGTGCATGGAGCTAGCACTCTATGTCTGACAAAAACAAAGGAGCAGCAGTGTTTAGAATAGGCAATAAGCAATAATAAATAAGCAAATACAGACTTAAATTCCAATATGGGGTAACCAAAGCTATGGAAATGTTAATGAATTGTATTTAGCAGAGGTAAAGTCAGCAGGGAGGAAAACACCAGTACCTGGCTGTGACTTAATTGTTGCTTTACAAGTGTTTATGTGCTTTGTGTTTAATGAGTGCAGATTGGGAGTCCAGGACTCAATTAAAAATACTATAAACAAAATAGAAGAGTACAAAGGCAAGGAGACAGCATGATAAGCCCCTATTCTAGGGCATTGTGATTGGGAAAACATCACACCATATATGTCTCCAGATCTAAAGGGGCAGCAACGAATGTTAAAGGGGATCATCTAAATGATTCAGGAGTAGAGTTGAGAGACTCTTGACACAAGGAGTAACTGTAGCTGAGGAGAAGACCCTTTACCTCAAAGGCCAAAGTCCAATACACCAGACAGAAATTTGGCTAGCAATATATATCTGGTGTTGAAAAGTATTTATTTCATAAGTGTAGTGTGTTCCAGAGAATGTAAGGAGTCCTTCAGAGCTGTCGTTTTTCCTGTATTAGTATTATAGGAGCATCAGTACTCAACTGAAGACATGGTTCAAAGGGCATCATGTTCCAACAGGCCTAAACTCTCTCTATGCTTCAAATAACTCACATATACACACAAATCAAATCAAATAATCAGAAAAATGAAGTGAGCAATAATGATTAATGACAGGAATCAATGAATTAAATTCCGCTTTTTGAATTACCTAGTTAGGATTTAGATACTAGGAAATCAGCGGTTGTAAATTCCGATGACAAGGCAATTTTGTTGGCTCTTTTAGAGCCCCACAACCACCACAACAGCAGTGTTTCAGGCAGTGCATTAGTCAAGTAGGATGGAACTACCAACCACCTGCAAGTCACTACCCTTGGCAAACAAGTTATTGTCACTTTTGATTCTGACAGTTAGCAGTATCACTGGTTTCATCTCACAAGACAGTAGGTGTCTGTTAATAAAGCCATTATAATTAAGATAATCAGTTGTTGCTTCTGTTTTGATTTAGCTGCAAGAAAACAATAGTTAGAGATGTCAACTTTCTTAAAATGGTCAAAATCGAGATGCACATTCAGAAGCAGAACCTGAGACACCTGAGAAGACTGAAGTCCTTGCAGGATTCAAGGTCCTTCAGCTAAACAGGGAGCTCCTAAATGTAGCTTTAAGGCTAAGGACTGTATCCATTTTTAGGCATTTCCATCTTCATATTTATATTTGTCTGCTTTTATGGATGATGGTTCTGTCTCCAAGATGTATTTTTGCCTACAGGACTACCTTGTGACCACATTGTTGGTGTTTCCAAAGAAAGAAAGCTTCCACTTCTCAAAACACATGTGCAAGGACTCAGGAGAACAGTTCTCTTACACCCAAACCTGTCTCAGCAATCTCTGTTGTGGGATCTCCTCCTGTGATGACCTCACATACCATTAACACCGAGGGGGCAACATGACCCTCGTTAAGAAAGGCCATGCTGTCATCAGCCTCAGGGCAGATGAGAGCTGTAGGCAAACTGAGTTCAGAGAATTTTCAGGCTGTCAACAAGGACAGTATGGATGCTGGGTACTCATGATGAGATATCCAGTAAGATAATAATAACTGTTTTGTTATTATGTTGTGTTTAAAACTATTCTCTCATTTTTCTTAATTAATGTTTGGGTTGCACATGTGGAAAACTCTATAAAAAAAAAAAGCTGTCCATTATTATTTATTTCAGCCTGGATTTGTTAAAATGTGTAGAGAAACTGTTCAGAGATGCTATATAGTGTTACTAATACATTATCCACAGATCACCCCCCAGCCCCAGCCCCCATATTCTTGTATTTTACAACCTGCAATTGCATAGAATCACTTATTGCCAAGTGGTCATTTTCTCACATTTGTTATGACAACAGGATAAATGCCAACGTTTGTCAACATCTTGTAAATGATGAGTCTTAATGAGGCAATCTAGTGTTTCACCCCTCTGAGGAATCTCATAATAGGATGAGCAAAATATCGGGTTAAAGGAAGTGGGAGGTAATCCCAGGGGACAGACCTTTTCTTGTACAATATATTCCTCAAGGTTTTGCTTGGAGTGGGTTCTAGGATGCAGGCCAATTTGGCGTACCCCCTTGTACAAAATTTTAATTGTATTTTTATCAAATCCAGCAGAAATGCAGTCTGCATGTTGAATCTCTCAGTAAGCAGTGCCCTGGGAGAAAATAACAATATGAGCTTTGAGAACTTTCACCTAATACATGAACTTAAAGTTACTCTTCCTAAACTGAAGAATATGCCTAATGTACATGCTCTCGATCTGTCCTGCTTTTTTGATTTGTTTGTTTGGGTTTTTTTTTTTTTACTTTGATTTTGTAAAATATATTTCTACCTTTTGTGCTTGCTAATTTATTTCAGGAGATTTCTCTGAAAAAAATACAAAGCACATTTCAGTCCAGCATTTTCTTTTCAGTTATAAGCCAAAGGGGAAGAGAATTCTTGCATTGCCCCTGAGCTTTTTAATGTGTTGCTTTTAAAAATATATATGTATATTATTCTGCATGTCAGAATGCTATGCCTTAAAAACTTGAGTAAATAAAGTGTGTAAAAGGGCCCTACAAAGGTAATACTTAATTAGAGCAAGACAGGTTCTTCCGAAACAAGTACTATCACTTCAGCACTCTATAAATGATACTATAGACAATCAAGAGATATTGTGTTTTGATAACAAGAAACATATATGATTTAGGATTCAGTCAATTGTCTAGTAGAATTAGAGTTCACTAGAAATTTTTTTCTTTGTGTCTTGCATGTTTTTTATTTATTTGGGTTAAACTGAAAACTCAAAGAACATCAGCGATTTCATTTTGGAGAATTCAAAAATAAGGAAGCATTAAGTTATAGGACTGTTTTGGCTTTAAAAAAAATCCACTGGAAAATTACTCAATTAAGTCAACATATTGTAGTGGAATATATTGAATTTCATTGAAATCATTCATGCAAAGTGATGGAAATTTTAGAATTTCATTAACGTCATGTAATGTCAATATTTTATATATCGTAGAAAAATAGTAAGGCTAATAATGAAGTGCTTCTGTAAACTTACATTCATGTTTTTTAAAACAGAAGTGTGTGTGTGTGTGGATGCTGAAAAATTAATTTCCTAAAAGTCTCAGAAATTTCAACTCTTTTTTTTTTTTTTTATTCTGGCTGAAAATAATTCTGAAATTTCAAAATTTCTTCTGGGACAGACATTTCAGATGTTACCACACAATGAGGGACCCATGTTAATTCTCAAACATATCTTAGCTTCACAGCACTCATCTCTGTCTATGGGTTTTTTTCCCCACCACATCTCCTTTCTTCCTCATAGTGCCCTCTGCATCTCCTGGGATCTCCTCTGTATCTCAGTGCCTTCAGGAAGACAATGTATTGATATATTCTGATTTTCACTTTTGCTGTTCATCTGCGTAGTGGAGACATGGTTTAATTGGATTGGATTGGCCATGACTGTGCCTTCTCCTGCCAACAGAACTGATGTTGTAGCCTTTTCCTACTAATTGTTTGTATAACAACTGTTAATGTTAATCAGAACAACTGCAACTGGCTCTGGTTTGCATCTGTTTTGTTTTAATAATAATTTAAGGGTTAACTTAGAGTCCAAGAAAAGAAGGGAGACCTGTGTTTCACCTGTGCATTGCTAACAAGCCCCTAGAGCAGCATACTATTTTGAACTTTATTAGCCACTGAATTTTAAGTAGACCAAATTGTCAGTGTTTGCATTTGTAGGTTCTTTCACTGAGACTGTTTATATAAGTGAGAGGCAAAGACAGGGAATACACGCAAGGAGAAGGACAGGCAATGCATGCAGGTAGAGGTCAGTCCAGCCGTGAGCCTAAGTGGAACCGAGTTTTCTGATTTAGACAAATCCTGTGAGGAGATACAGACTTTGGTACTCTCCTTGTCACAGAACAGATTTTGTGACTTGCAAAAGTTATCCACTGAGGTCACACTAAAAAAAGGCAGGTGAGTCAGGTATTGGGGCTTCTGCAGATGAATGGTGAGGGGTGGAAACAGTGCTAACACTGATGCTACAGAAAAGATCCATGCAGTCGTCAAGGACCTAAAATAGCCTTCATAGTAAATAAAATGAATTATTGGTTCCTTCTTTAACTCTGTTGGGTTCAGAGGTAATTACATTGGAAAATTTTCATTTCTTGAGGCAAAAATCTAAATTTCAGATGACATTAAAGAGTTTTGATACAAAAGAAAGCATGATACTGCAAGATGTACTATCTAAAGGCAGACCATGCCCTTTAATCCCACTGTTGCTCTTTCTCCATTAAATAGAAGTGGCAAGATTTCAGGAATAATTTTGAAAGGAAGGTATAGTAGGACTTGGCCTTCTGACAGTCCCCTCACTCTCTTCATAAGCAAAAATAATAAAACATTTTTGGAAGGGGACCAGTATGAACTACCAGTAACAGGCCACCCAGCCTTCCTAGCACTCACACTTTCTTTTGCTCAGCTATCTCTAAATCTTCTCTAATTTCATAAATGCAAAGTACCTTCACATACAAAATATATATTTATAGTAAAGATTTGGGAGGAAGAAGTAAAAGCAACTGGGATTTCAACTGAGCCTATCACAAGTGCTGCTTTCACTTCAGTAAAAGAAAATAATAAATAAATATTTGGTTATTCTTAGATGATATCATATTGTACTTTTTTAAATTTAAACTAAAGCAGGACAGAGAATGAAAATAGAGTCTCCAGATTATAGCAGATTAAAACCACTTATATTTATTCCTGTAGAAATTGTTTCCTAATATTCTTGAGACCTTTTCTTCCTGCTTTTTCCCTCCTAACCCTTCATTTCTTCATTAGTAAGGGCTGCAAATTAAACAATTCATAAGCATATTTTTAAAGAAACTCTTCATTTTATATAAACATTCCCCTGAACTGTCAATATGTAGATTATTGACTGACTAGGGACCAACTACTTGCAAATAACACTAGATTGCGCTGAATTTTAGCTGGCTGTACAGCCACAGGGTAGCTCATTTCTGACCAGTGCATGGCAATTTGAATGTCCCTATCCAGAGGCAGATAGTTTAGAGAGAGAACACGTGGGACGAATCACCTGCCACACTCTCATCTGATGTGAGCATATTCTTCCTCTCCAAATGGAGCTTCATCATCTTGCACCTGTTGTGGCTCGCTTGCACCTTTCCTGCCTTCGTTAGGATGCTTGGACATCTCTGCAGAAGTACAATCTTCTCTTAAAGGTGTAAATAAAAAATAATAAATAAATAAATAAATGAAAAAGAAGCTCTGAAAATGTATTTCGATTACTGAGTAATGGATATCAAACCTTTATCATGATCTGAAACAGCTGAAAAAAATATAATGCCAGATGTCTCTATTCCTTCGAAGTGATAGGATATACAATACATGTAGTTACCTATGACAATACAGCTGTATGTAAGTGAGGGGTTTCTTGCTGAGTAACTGAATGTAAGCCAACACTAATAAAACTATACCATAGAAACCTTTTCCTCAGCTCCTGCTTCATATCCATGTTTCTGTTTCTCACCTCTACCCAGGATCAGCTCCTATACAACTACTGTGGTTTAATCCCAGACATCCACAAAGCCTTACACAGCCACTCACCTGCCCCTCCCCACACCCCCTCCCCCCCCCACCAGTGGGATTGGAGGGAGAATCAAAAGGGTAAAAGCTGGAAATCTGGTGGGTCGAGACAGCAACAGTTTAATAGAGAAAGGGAAAGCCGTACACACAAGCAAAGAAAAACAAGGAATTAACTCATTGCTTCCTATGGGCAGGCAAGTGTTCAGCCATCTCCAGGACAGCAGGGCCCCATCATGTGCAACAATTACTTGGGAAGACAAATGGCATCACTCCAAACATGCTGCTGTCTCTGTATACTTCCCTCCACACATTGAGGGTGATATCATAGGGTTTGGAATATCCTTCTGGTCAGCTGGGGTCAGCTGGGCTCAGTTCTGATGGGCCCCCAGTCTCCTCACCAGCATGGCAGTGTGAAAAGCAGAAAAGGGCTTGGCCCTGGATGAGCATAACAAAAATATGTCTATATTATCAGCTCTGTGCTCAAAACACAGCCCCATGCTAGCCACTGGGAAGAAAATTACCTCTACTGCAGACAAATCCAGCACAACAACCGACAAAAAATCCTTCAGTGCAGCAGTGTCATCGAACCATTGTTCAGTCATCCTTACACATGACACCACCATCAATCCCTAAAGAGTATGGCCTCCAGCAGCCTCCTTTTCTCAATGGTGAGTGCACTCAGGTTCTCCATGTGAGATGAGATGCTGCTCATTTCTTTGCTTCTCCATTGCAAGTCTGGTCTGTCTATGTTACAAACTCAGACATTTCCAAGTGGTAAGGGAACACATTTGGGAATATTAGCTAGAGAAGTTCTGTCTTTGTAATTTTAAATTTACAAAAGAAAGGCAGAGAGGGACTTTGACCCAGACCCTCACAGATCCACTTTTCACTGAGGCAAAATTGGTTGGCATGACTTGCTCCTAACAATTCGATCAGGCTGTATCACTTCCTGGAGAGTCTCAAGTGACAACAAAAGGTGACAGTGTTGAATGATTCCACTTTCATCTATTCCACATGATTAAGGGTTTATCCTAATAAATTCCACTATATAAAAATAAGTATAAATGATGACAGGAAAGATGCAGCTTAGTCCCTCCATAAAGAGATTTGTTTGGGTTTTTCCCCCCTCACATAAATAGAGGTCTTTCTAGGAAGGTGAGTTTGTGTATACTTATCTTCAATTAAGCTCATGAAGCTTGCAGGGAGGCTGTAAAGCTCTGTAAGCTCTTAAGACTGGACAGCACTACCCCATGAGCATAGCATTTAAAATCAGTGGAGACAGAGAACCTCTAAACATAACTCCTTTTAAATAGTCAGACCTTGTTAATCCAAGCTTAGTTTAACCAAATACCCGAGTATCTGAAATACGTAAGTGGCAACCTGTCTCAGAGTCTGAATGTACCTTTGATTTGTTAATCTGATTGTAAGGGTGGGGGTATCCTATATGAAATGAAGTTTGCAAACAGCTTTGGATTAATCAGTCTTACATGCTACGAAACAAAGTAGATTCCTGCCACTGTATTTATCATCAGGAAGGACTGGCACCCTCTCTCACTGGCTGATTTATAGAATTGAACATTTGGCATAGCAGTATAATTTTCAGATGGCAGAGTTTTCTAATAAGGATGTGCATGAATCAAAATAAATGGAATGTACCTGAAATTATGCACCTAACTTTTGAGTACATTATGTCCTGGTAGCTTAAAAAAATAAATAAATCTTTATTGGAATGCATTAAGTTTCTGGACAACCTGACTAATACATAGCAAATTTGTCACCTTTAAAATATTCATTTGTGCTTATTTGGCCTCTTAGTCATATGTTTGTTCTGTTATGGTTCCAAGGAAATGTTACACATTAAATCTACTAGATTCTGATATAAGGCTGCTTGTCGTTTTGGTTCTATTCAAAGAACTTCTTATGTTTGATATCTCCGGGACATTAATACTGGGGCATCTGTCCATTTCCAAAAATGAGCTATCACACATCTGGCTTCTGGTAATAATTGCTTTATCAATGACTCCTTCTCTGAGTCAATAACCTCATTTGGACTGCAGCAGGACAGGTTTGGTGTGCAGCCTAACTTACATTATCTAATTTTGTAGCTCTGTGTTTCCATAGTATACATGAGACTGTCAGACAGAGCCAGGGCTATGTCATTTGACTGCTTACCAGAACAAAATACATTTCTGAAGATGCATTCTCATGTTCTTTTTCCAGAAAAGGAAAATAATTCTTCTGTATGTTTAATATTTTAACAAAATTCAAGGACTGGAATTAACAAAGGAAGGTTTGCTGGATTTCTTTCTTGCCTTGAATATACTCTGCATGTATATTTATATACATATACAAAATTGTGCCTCCTCTTGGTGGCATAGTTGCTGTCACCTGAGTTAAATGCAGTAATATTGCAAAAAGGCCTTGTGACATTGTCAGATAGACTACTTATTATAGAATTTTTCTGCCAAATCATTTTTTTCATGTATTTTTCTTCTATCACATTTATGAGGTTCAAATATTTCTCATTATGGAGAGTTATTGCATTGAAACGATTGTTGTGACTACCATGGAGTCATTTGCTTCAGTTAAATGACACTACGTAATTTAGATAGACTAAGCACTAGCCAGAAGTTTTATCAAATTAATGGTGTTGGGGTATCCTGATAAACTTACTTGGGTTTTCAGAAGAGTGCAAATAACATAGCTTATAGGTTGTACCTACCATTATTACTGCCAAATGCACCATAACCTCATGTGAAACTGCTTATGATGAAGCAAAAGTGTCAACATAACCATGGGAGGAGATCAAGACTCATCTGAGGGAAAATTTGGGATTCCTGCTCCCCTTTACAATCTGGACATAAAATATAAATATTTCAATCATAGCACTGTTTCTCTGAGGTCCTTCTTTTTGTTTTTTTCTGTTTTGTTTTGTTTTCATTGGTTTTGATATTGCCTAGCTCAAAACGCTTAGCAAGTTCACTTGGAAGCCTGGAAGAGACACTCTAGAACAGCCTTGAACAGTTTTGTGCATTGGAACAGATTGCCCAGAGATGTTTTGAGGTTTCCCTCACTGGAGATACTCAAGAACCATCTGGATGCTATCCTGTGCCCTGTGCTCTAGGATAACACTGCCTGAGCAGTTCAGACCAGACGACCCATGGTGGTCCCTTCTAACCTGACCCATTCTGTGATTCTATGAAGCCTGAGGGTATTCCATAGTGCAAAGATCCTCAGCCTGTCACTGACTCAGGCTGATAAATTGAGCCGCTTTAGAATATCAATATGTAGGTCAAACTCAGAAGTCACACTCAGAATCAACTGTGCCCAGCCTAAAAACTCTGCCTATCTTTTTGGGTTGGGCACATCACTTACAAAACCAATCATGTGGCTCTGAATTGAGCTGGCTTAGGATCACACTGTGTTTAATAGATGGTGTGTTTAAGGCTGAGGAGGTGCCCCCCGCCTGCCCTGGGGGGATGGTCTTGGGTGAAAAGCATGGGTTAACAGGGTTTATTGGACCCCTGCACTCTGGTCACATGTTCCCAAGTTCTGTACACGATTGGCTATTCATGTTCCCCGGCCTGGGAAATTGTGTGGGTTTCCCAGGGGTCAGCAGTCTGGTCCAGGCTACCAGCCATGGCGGCTGGAACAAATAAAATCCATGAACATCTATAAAAATATAATCTTATGAGTCTTCCTACCGGCCAAATCTGTCTTCTGGGAAGGTTGCTGAGACCCCACAGCAACATAAGGTCAGTGGTGATACCTAAGAATCATTGTTAACCAGCATTTATCTACTGCTTCCTGCTATGTTTGCTTGCAATTCAGGTAATTACTCTAACTTACTTGAGTCTTTGTCTCTCATTATGTTCACTTTTGAGTCTGAAAAAGAATATTAGAGAAATTAACACTTGTCTGTTCTGATAGTATTGCTGTGACAACAGTGGTAAAGAAGTGAAACAAATGGCTATTGAGATGACTGATCTTGTCTTCTTTGAAACCTTAATCTGCACTCATCCATTTTACTCCTCTTCTTTCCACTACCCACACTGCAGTCACTCATGGCTTTGAGAGCCACATGGTGAGGCTGACACCTAAAGTGTAAGGTAGCCCCCAGTGTAGATGTTTACACAAGCTGTTTTCTTCAAGGCACCTACAGTGAACACCCACAGTCATGGTAAATTAAGGCAATGGAAAATAGCTGGTGCTCTGCTCATCCCTGAGTGTGATTTGCATGAACATCTAGTCTCTTCATCCAGTTTTGCCCTCTGCTTTGCCTGGAAGTGAGATATTGGTATGATCCTGCTCACTCCTGTTTGATGCACTACTCATCGCATTGTGCCTGCCATTTCTCTGGCATTACCTGTCTGTGATATTGGTGCATGGGAACTAGTTCCATTAACAAGCTTGCAGGCTGATGAATGTCTTACACTGAAAAAAACATCTGCATTCTCCTTCCTCTTTCTCTGTTCCATGAAACTCAAAGAGTTGATCTTCAGGGCCCACGCTGCAATCTCATTGATATTAGCAGCTTGATGTCACACCCTATGTGTCTATTAGCACTGTTCTGTATCAGTGTCAAGCAAAACAGATAACTGATCATATCTGACACAACTGGGAGGAATTCAGAGCTTCACAATAGACAGTACACTGCATTATCATCCAACTTGTGGAGTGGCTTGGGAAATCTTGTCTTGGGATGTAAGAGGAAATATGCTTGAATCATGGAATTCTTTGCCTAAAACTTACTATGTAATAGGGTGCAACTATTTGTCTAGGTAACAAGCTTCTGTGTGGCTACTTCTGAAATACAGAAATACAGCTGTTTTTAAGAACATGGTTTTTTCCCTGTTGTGCTGCTTCACAGATGCCTCTGAACCATTGGAAAAATCAGTTCTGAGGTCACAGAAAACAAAAACCCAACATCATTCTAGCAGTACCAGCACTATAGCATGAACTACTGGACAAGAGTAAAGTAGCTGCAGCCTGAATTTAAGCTGACAGATCATCCCATTGCATATCACCTTCTGGAGCCAAGAATGCGAGTTCACTTTAGAAGGACCCAATTGCACTGGAAATATAGCACTAAGTACAGAATCATCTCATTAAACAGAAGTCCACCCATTAAGACATTAGAGGGCTCTGTCCCAGCCATGGAGTTGCAACTTACTGTTGTCGTTTTGGCCAAATTTAGGGAAAACGTCCCAAGGGAGCGTCTCCTCAAAGAAAGGCAGGCTATAGCCACCCCTCCCCCACTAGGTTCNCTTGTGAAGTTCAGGTTTTTTTCTTCCCTCAAGTACAATTTAAAGGTACAGAAGACACAGGAGTCATGTCTAGGCATAGAGCAGTGATATGGGATACTAATACTAACAGCACAAAGTCACCCCATGACACTTACCCATCTGAGAAACTCCATATGCTTTTTTTTGCTATTTGTTATCCCAAAGAATGATGGTATATGGGCAGTCAGTTACCTAACAAGCAGAGCGGGGAAAACCAATTTTTGATGAAGTGGTCATTGAGGTTTGTGAAGAAATTAATTTTATTATATCCCTCAGGGCTATCAACATTGAAAGAACTGCTGGAGTAACAATGAGGTTTGAAGAAAAGTGCTTCCTGAACTGTGCAAGTCCAACTGATCAGACACAGCCTGTGAATGTATTACCAAAATAGGATAATATTCCATTATCATTTTTTGTGTAGACAGGGTAGAATACTCATGGACGTGTGCATTGAATGCGTAGTATGCAATGACATGATTTTTTTAAAATGTGCCTTCTTTCAATAAAGGCAAACCAAATAAGAAAATCATTTGAACTAAAGCATCCACACCACTGTACAGCTGAAGTTATTCAGGATTTTTCTGTTTGGTACAAGAGCTAGAGAAGGACTCTTGTTTATTTGGACTGATGCCGTTTTTTTCACCTTTACTGGAGTTCAGTAGGATTGAAAAAGAAAGCAGACACGTGGTATGCGTAAATGTCACTGAAAATCATGCAAGCACTGCTTGGAAAATATTTTCTCTCATCCACCTTATGAAATTGTTAATGAATTTCTCATGTCTCTAGCACTGCAGATCAGCTGGCTGCTAATAATCTGGGAGCCTTTGGTTTCTCTCCAAGAAATGGAACAGTATATTGTATAGCCCAGAGTAACTGAGAACAAGTTCTTGGCAGCTGAAACATGACCTTTCAGGTCTAAAATAGTCTCTTAGAGCTCCATCATGTTCTGCTGTCTCCTCTCTCAGTGCTACGAAATTCCTCTGAAAGTAACTCAGTCACCATTCTCTGATTGTCTTCGGTCTCATTTTCCTCTCTGTTTAACCTTACATTCACTACACTGTTCTCCTGCTTCCATTTCTCCTCATTTTTGCATTCCTTTCTTGTTCCCTTCTTCTCAAGTTTCTGCTCTTCTCATCACTGTCAAAGTACCCTATCAAATTCAGAAGTCTGTTATTGGATGATTTTCTACATAACAGATTTCTCCTGAGTTTTTCAGACACAGTTGTAGTTTTTCCTGAAGAAAGGAAAACAAGAAATTATGGAGCACTTGCCTTCCTGTACAAGAAGTAAGTTTTATCTCTAAAGACTATGCTTTCTGTGAGTTTTCCATTTTTACCTACACGCAGATCCCTACATGTCAGACCTTCATTAAGGATTTATTACAAGAAAAGAGGTGATGAGGCAATTTTACCTTTAAAATGTACAAAAAAAACCCTGTACTGTGCAGAAAAGAGGAGGGAAAGAATGAAAAGAAACAACACAGCCAACAGATAGGATCAATAGTGGGTATAGTGAAAATCTGCCACACCATTATTGCTTTAGCAGATGTCCACAGTTTCAGAAGTTTCAGCTTCCTCATGATGAGAAGCAGAAAGGCAGGCATCTGTCTCTCCTGTACAGTGACCAGCAATAGAACTCAAGGAACGGCATGAAGCTGTGTCAGGGGAGATTTAAGTTGGGTATTAGAAAGAAGCTCTTTGCCCAGAGGGGGATTGGGCGCTGGAACAGGCTCCCAATGAAGTGGTCACAGCACAAAGCCTGACAGAGCTCAAGAAGCATTTGGGCAATGCTCTCAGACACATGGAGTGATTTTTGGGATTGTCCTGTTCATGGCCAGAGATTAGAACTGATGATACTTTGGGTCCTTTCCAACACAGGATACTCTATGAGTCTATGATTCTATGCCAAGATGGAAAGAAAAGCAATTTAAGCAAGCCTGCTATCATTCCAGCTATACCATCTATGAAGAAGAAAATCTGTACATGATTCATCAGCTTCTAGAAGGACAAGTTAAAAATACTAAGAAACTTAAATTATCCAAATTCGTTCTGAATATGTTAGACTAAGAATTCTCTTCATTGGAACCAGGCAAAAATTGTATTGTTTGCACACTGGGAATCAACACCATGACATCTTAACTGTCAGGAAATTTGGGGAGGTCGAAAGTTTCTTTATAAGAATTCATGACATCTACTATTTTGAATGTTATATTTACAATGCTCTTGCAAACACAACTTTTTTTTCTGATATCATACTGAAGAGTTGGAGAGTGTTGTTTGAAGTTGGGGCTTTATTAATTTATGTATTTATTAACTTGAAACCCTCTATAGTTTTGAACTTACTGTTAGTAATGGAGAGAAAGGCAAAATTGTGTTTGAAGATAACAACACCAGATGCAACTGCAGCCAAATCAAGTAGAGAAGGCAGACACGTAAAAACACAAATATTTTGCAATAGCCATTGTAATGAGACTGAAGATGACATACCTCCATCCTAGGCTTCTGTCTTTTCTGTGCAAGAAACCTCTTCTACGCTCCCTGAATGTGTCAATAGCTCATAAGAGCTGTAGATAAATGTCTCTTTGGAGCTGTATCATATTTGTGAAGAGCTTGTCTTACATTCACAGGCATTGTCTTCTGCTCATTTTGCAGACCTATACTCTCAGCTCTTCCTGACACATTTTAGGTAGAGCTTCATTTAAAAAAATTAAGTTCTTTCTTGCTCTTTCAGGGTCATATCTCAGACATGGATCCAAAGCAGCACCTGCACTGTGACATTTACATACACCTACACCATGACTTCATTTTAACCTGCAGAATTATTCAGTTAGCATAGGTTTGCCAATCATGTAAGCCAGCATATTGCCTCCACATTATAGTGGGCTTACATGGCAAGACTTTAGTAGTGGGTGGTCTGCAGGTGTTGCCTCTGAGGGGCCAAATGGCTCCAAAATGGATCCCCTGTTGTCCAAATCTTAGACCATCAGTGATGCTAGTAAATCCTCACATTTAAGAAAGGGTAAAAAATGATGCACAACAGCTGTGAGGGAGAGGAGCGAGAAAAAAAATGTGAGAGAAACAACTCTGCATACACCAAGGTTGCTGAAAAAGGAGGGGGAGAAGGTGCTCCCAGTGCTGGAGCAAAGGTTCTACTGCAGCCCATGACAAGGGCCATGACAAAGAAGATTGTCCCCCTATGGAAAATGAAGAACCATGTCAGAGCAGACACCCACCCAGCAGCCAACAGAGGAACCCCACACCTTGATATCTTTATATCAAGCGAGCAACTAAGCTAGGAAGGATCCAAGTGTTGATCTTAGCATGTTCTCCCAGGCAGTAGAAAGGCTAGACCTGGATCCATGGCACAGCTGTAACGCTGAATTGCATTTTTCACAACTATGGGGAAAAAATGACAAGTAATCTATAACAAAACTTACAGGAATTATAAACAATAATAGCAGAGGAATGTGACTCATAACTGTAGATAAAAACAGTAAGAGCTCTGAAGCAAGTAGACCTTCAAAAGAGTTTTAAAAGAAGTGGAATTCAAAACATAAATTGGATATAAATTAAATATTTTGTTTTTAAAGCAGTCAGGGTAATCAGAACAACTTGATCTCTCTTCACTAGGGAATGGGCAGAAGGAACCATATTAAAGAGACAAACAGTTGTAAACTGACATCAGTTGTGGTCTTCCCTATTTAGATAGCCTTATATGACATTTATAAGTAGACTCAGTTGCAAAGAAGGCTGAAGGGTGACCACATTGCTCTCTACAGCTTCCTGAGGAGGTGGAGAGAGAGGTGCTGATCTCCCTGCTATCTAGTGTTAGGACACGTGGGAATGGTTCTAAGCTGCATGAGAGGAGGTTTAGACTTTCTTTTCTTTTCTATAAAAATTCTGCCTGGTATGAATCCATTTTCCTTACAGTAAAGTAGTCCTACTTTCAAGTTCTTTAGAAATTGCAATTAAAATAATTCCTTTCTCCGGCATCTGACCAATATTCTCTGGCTTCCACAGTTCTGATCCACCCTCAAGGTATGAGTGTGCTGTATTCCCTTGTCCTATACCCTAGCAGGCTACATTTCTGTGTGCCTTTGTGTATGGTTTCTCTAGACATATAAGGATGTTGCTATTGCTTTCGTATTCATTATAGGGCTTTTATTTCTTTAATTCTACCATATCCATGCTCTAATATCGCTAATTGCTTTCCATAGCTTCTTCCAGTTCTTTTTTTTCATGGTCCAATTAAAATCAGTGCAGTCTAGTGACAGATAGAAAAAAATTACAAATATGGTAAGTCAGTTCAGACTGTGTACCTTCCCATTTATGCTGCAAGTCAGGATTCAACTTCAGATCAGAAAAAACATAAAAACTACTCCCTAAAGATACATTTCTTATGGTGGCATGTGTTTTCAGATAGTCCTCTGAATGTGGCAGAGGTGTGGATGGGGAACACCAGTTCTGTTCCATTCTTAATCCACATTTAAGAGCATTTGCAAACAGATATTATTTCACAAGAAAAACAGATTAACAGATTGATTTATTTCCCCTGTTTCCAAGTGCTACTTTTAAACAAAAAGAAGAAATAGGCATTTGGAAGTAGGAAAGCAGGAAAAGAATGATCAGATGCTTCTAGGCAGATTTGCCACTTGAATTTTCCATGTTGCATCCATTTCACAGCCATTCTTTGAAGACATTCACACTGTTTTGTGGGGCTGTGAATGGCTCAAAATTAAACAGAACTGAATGCTTTAGTACAAAACAGGAGCTGGTCATTTCCTGCAATATCTGGTCTATCTGCCTCATGCCGGGAGCGAGGGAATGAAGGAAGAAGGGAGGAGTGCCATGGTGGAAGTGCCATGGTGCTGAAGTTCAGAATAAATCTGTCTCCTGGCAATTCTGCACATTTGCTTTCCTTTCCCTCTACCCAGTGTTGTGGTACAGCAGAATACAAAGTCAGAAACAACTTTATAGCTTCCTGCTGAAAAAAAATATGACTGAATGCAAGACAGAGTAAAAACAAAAGTGAATCAGAAAATGGAGTCTCTCCTATCCAGACATGTCCATCCTTCCATGTAAAAAGATGATGAAAATACTACTCCTGCATAATCATCTCGGTTTTGAATCTAGAGACTTGAGGAAGAGGACAGGCTGCAGTGTTGATGCCTGCACAACACTCCTGCTGTTTTGCCCAGTGTTCTAGTAACAATACCAGCTGCTGAGGGCTAAAACTAGTCCTCTGCCTACATCTTGCTCTCTCTGTCTATTCCTAACTGTTTTTACGCTTGCCACTTCTAAATTTAAGTCAGATATCTTAAACTAGGACATGAATGCTTTATGATTAACACTCAAAACTCAATTTTAGGTGTGCTTACTACTCTCTCAGCCAGTCTGGTTATGGCCGCAGATGGAGTATGTTTCCCCTTATCGTCTCTTTACTTCTTCCGTCTCAGAAAGAGGTGAAGCAACCAGGAAAGTGGTTTTAACTAACACATGATTGTTATCATAGCTGGGATTAAGGAGGTAATATCCAGCTCAGTGGTGGTAGCTTCTGAAGATGGACTAACTCCCTCTTTTGCAATTGTGGTATTGAGTTCAAATCTGCATATATGATGGACAGGCAAACCCTGCTTTTCATAGGCACTGGCCTCAACTTACAGATGGACAAGGCCTCGAATGACACAAGAAAGCTCCCTGCCACACTCCATTTGTCTAAATCACATTCTGTCCCTGACGATAAAAGAAGAAAATCCATTTTAAGAATGAACCTGCTCATAATATCCACATTTTCCTCGTAAGGATTTTTCAGGCAGGAAGTAGTCCAAAGGAAAAGATTTTAAATATTCTTAAATTTCTTTTATGAGCCAGTCTATCAGCTCCTAATTTCATAGACCTTTTGACACAATCAAAGGCAGCTTTCCCTCTTGTCTTACAGGTACTCTGTTCCAGAAATAAGCCTGTAATGTGACTCAGGTGACTGATCACATTAAAAAGAGTAAAAACCAGTGACAGAAAATTTGCAAAGAGTGAGTGGCCTGCTATGTTTTGATTGATTCATTGTTGGCCAGTGAATAAATTTATAAAATGACATCTCAGAGAATGGGAAAAAAGAGTGGGTGACAAAGAATACAACGTATTTCTATCACATCTCCCCATCTCTATTAACAGAATGGTAAGTAGAGAGGGGGTACCTGCTGCACGCAAAGTTAAGACAAATGCAGAATTTCCTTTGCTAAAGGTTACTTCAGCAACTTGCAGTGTGTGCTTGTTATTCCCCAAACTTTCTTTCTGCTCTGAAATCCTGTGCTACCCTCCTGTGACATTTTCTTGCATGCGCTCCACTGAAGTTTGGGTCTATTGTTTCACAACAAGGGAGCTGATCCTTCAGCAGTTACTTATTTATTGAGGTCACTCGAGGTCAGTGATGTGGGTTTTATGGGGTGCTTTTTTCTTTAGAATATGGTCAGTCTGGTGTGTTGGAATTCTTTAATTTTGCAAAAAGGGAGGTATATGGTGGAGGAGTTTCATTTTAAAATTAGGTACATATCAATAATCATGTAGGTCTGTATCTGTATTGTATGCATAACTGGCAATTTTTAAAGTGTGTCACCCTCCCGTCCTGATTTTGGTTTGATATTAATGGGCTCATATAGCTTTTCATGAGCAGGATCTTAGTTCTTTATTTTTCACTGAGGGTGATTTTTTTGTGTGTGTTATGCAGCAAGGAAGGGCTACTCTGCCTTACCTCTCACATTTCCTCCTTGCCTGGGTGACAGGGGATTTGTTGACATTTGCTGCATGTCCTGTCGCTATTATAAATCGGAAGCTACATTTCAAGCTTCAGCACACTCAGAGTTAAGCTGCATTGGAAAGTGACAATGAAAAATATAAATGGAAGAAATTTGAAGATGTGGAAAGGGAATTATTTGTGGGAGTTTTTTATTTTGAAGCATTTTAAAATGGAGTGAGAAAAAAGGATCCTTGTACGGATATTTTAATTTAAACTTTTTAAGTTGGGTTGGGGGTTTTTTTGGTTTGTTTTTAAAGCTGGATGCTTAAAGTTGTGGTTCTAACTCTTTAGTCACCAGAGATCGCCACTCTAAAATCTTCCCCTGAAACAATCCTCAGTACAGAAAAATATAGATTTTGTGAAAGACATTTTTCAGAATTCAGAAAGTGCCCCTATAAATAGTGCTTATTGTTAGGATTTTAAAGAATTGAGACATTTGATTGAAACCCCTCACATTTCTGCTTACATAATATACAATAAAGGAATACCAACTATTGCAAAAATTAACAAAGAAAACTCAAAGGAAAGTAAATTTTACAGATTGTGCCAAATAAAATATTTCATCTGACCAGAAATCAATATTTCTTTTACAATTTCACTTTATGGCTAATTTCTAGAAAAATGTTTGTTCTTTTCTGTTCTATTCCTAAAGGGAAGGGGTGTTTTTCATCAGCGTATTTCTCCTAAAACTCCAATGGATTTTCTTGTCATTTATAAGTTTCATGTGACCTTAAAAAGAATGTGAGTACAAATCAGTTTATTTATCTGGGCTACTTGTAATGATGTCTGTTTAGTGAAGTGTAATTCAGAGGGTCAATTTTATAAAGGTGGCCACAATTCAATACCACAATCCTTAAAAAACTAGAACAAATAGAACGCATAAAATAATAGAAAACATATAATTTAAAAATAGTTTTCATGACCTATTTTAACTTGTTTCATGATTTTTTTCTTTTTCTCTGGGATAATTTACTGCATATTTCAAACCTGCAGATAATTTCGACCTCTTTTCCTTTATTATTAGCTATTAAATTTCATTTAAGCTTGATCGTTTTTAAAGGGATGGGTGGGATAAAGTGAAGCTTCTAATTTTGCATCCTGCTCTAATCTCCGATTTGAGAGTGCTATAATCTGGGGTTTTACATAGTAATATACAGGCAGCAGATAGAGAGATGTGATACATACCCACACCTTTGCCTATCAGCCTCGAGAGGGGCCGTGTGTTTTGCAGTGGTGGCTGCCCAAAACGGTCCATTTTGGACTTCAAATCAGCTAATGGCCCTGTGAGGGAACCTCTTATATTTTTCAGTTGGGACAGGTTTTATTTTTTGGGTGGGGAGATGGGTTGTTATTCCTAAACAGCAATCCTCCTGCCCTTAAGTTTAAGGCTATTTTCAGACTTGGCCAAACGTTTGATTTTTGTAATTATTGTTGGGATTTCCTCCCCCCCCCAGACGAAAACTAAAATTGTGATTTAGATATTTGGTCCCAGCGGCCCTGCCTGTGCTCAGCAAATGGTTCCATGTCACTCGCTGCATCACAATATCGGAGCGGCGGCGCTCGGTGGCAGCTAATCCTCTGAGCCCGTTAATAAGCTTAGGAGCACGTTCATTGAAGACTGACGCGTTAGTCACAAACAGGGAGAAAATATCTACTGGGGGAAGCTGAATTGGTTTTAATCATCTGCTAATCACCAGTAATGAGACCTACTCTGGGGAAGAAAAGAAAAACAGATAGTCAGAGGGAGGTTTTGTTCTTCACAGCGGAGTAACAGGGAATGAGAGGGCAGCTGTTATTAGGAGAGAAAAGATGGAAAGAAAGGAGGGATTTGGCCAGACCAGATGAAACTTCTTCTGTGGCGCACTGTTTTGTTAGCTGAGTGTTTCTTTCATTCAGCCTCCAAAACTTCAGATCTGTCAGCCCCTCTGAAAGCCCCGGCCCACCTCTCCGAGCCGCCAGGGAGAAAAGGCGCCGCTACCCCGCCCCGCAGCCCCCGGCCCGGCCCGGCTCCCCCTCCCCCGGCCCGCCGGCCCCTTCCCGACCCCGCGGCTCCTCCAGCGGCCCCTCCAGCGGCCGGGAAGCGCCGGGAGCCGCGGGGCAGCCGCTGCCGGACCGCAAGGGCTGGGGCAGCTGGAGGTGGGTCCGGGAGGGGTGGGGACTAGGGGGGATGCTCGTCCTTGACGGTGCCTTCCTGCCTACTCCTCACCCGTACATCTCGGAAGGCTGGGCGCCAATGTGGCTACTGGGAATAATCCAAAGAGAGGGACGCATCCGCCGCTGCCCGTAGCAGGGGCTGGCTGGGAAGTCGGCTCTCCTTCCCACCGGTGACACCTGAGCAGAGCCTTTGCTTCGAGAAGCAGGCGTCACGTTCTGCAGGTGAAAGTGGAGCAATAAGCAAAGCTGTGATGCTTAACCAGAAAAGCAGTGATGTAACTACGATCCGTGCACTGTGCAGATCACTATGCTTAATTCCAAGGTGCTGGTGTGAGGACCTGTGCAAGAGACTGAATGTGGCAGGTCACCCAGTTCCTTAACAGTAGGCCCCAGGAAGCTCCTTCAGCTAGATCATGTTCACTTCTTTTTAAATTTTAATTGGGTTTAATTTTTGGCTTATAATTGTGCATCTGGCTCAGAGAGAGGAAGAAAGCCCTTAGCTACATTTTTAAAAATCCAATCTTGGATGAGCTCTTTAAGTGATTATAAAGTTGACTAAGTGTAAAAGCTTTGCAAAGGCAGTAATTTCAGACACACTTCTGGCTGCTAAGACATGTCTGTGTTTCGTTTTCTGTATATTTTTAGGGAGCTTAAGTGGGGTGGGTAGCTCACTCATTGGGAAAAAAAGGGGGTTTTAAATGTCATGTTTCATTTGGCTGTATAGAAAAGCTGAGTATCAGATGTCCTGTCAGGAAATAAGATACACTGATATACAATGTGCAAACATTTTATTTTGAAGAACTCCTTCACAGTCTCACTTCATGGAAGTGAGTTGCCCAACTTAGTCACACAGCAAAGAGAAGGCTACATCCTGATTTAGGTTTAATTTCTTGGTTTAGAGCTCATGGCAACAGGATATCTGAAAGGGAAAGTATGTCTAAGTTTTTTTTCTGTGGTTCCGATAATTCTTATCTTCACCATCAGGAAGCACGTCCAGGATGTGGAGAGAATATTAGCCCAGAGAAATTTTTTAACCTCTTCTTTATAACTTATTAAGAGTGGAAGTGAGAATGACTGTCTTACTGAGGTTCATCACAACCTCATGTTTCTGATTTTGGACAAAGGCTCTCTGGTGGTCTGGGGATAGGTGGTATCAATGAGAAACAAAACACCATTGGGCAATTTTCCTAGTTTTTTCAACAGAAGAGCTTGAGAAGCTTTACATGTAGGGAATGACAACACTTCTCTAAATGCCTGTTGTTATGATATGACTTTATTCTAGTACCAACAAAAGTCCTTTGATTTATAATGAGAAGAGAGAACCACTATTTTTTAAAGAAAAAATAAAATCAGGAAAACTTAGACACTTTTCCCTGTGTCCTAAAAGAACTGACTCATGTGTTGCCCTTTACTCCTGTTGAGTTACTCCTTATTGTGCAGCTCACCTTGAAGGAAGAATAGATTGGTTCTTACAAGTGGCTGTTTATTTTGGGGACCATCTTCCTCACTGGCTTCACACAGATAGCCTGAAAGGTCTCACACAATAAAAAAATAAATAAACCGCCATCGGAAACCAAGCCTCTTCACAGGTGAGCACGGCAGAAAGAAATCTCTTGCCTGCCTGTTCAACAGCTCTAGGAGTCTCATGATACAAAGTTATGGATTGTCACGTACCCAGTGATCCCCAGCAGAAAGGCATTGTGCAGAAATCGGTGTTTCAATACATTAGATTAAAATTTGAGACTGAAAATGAACTTAGAAAAAAGTCTCTCTGTTCAAAATAAAACAGAGATGCCAGCCACAGTCTTAGCGACCTCATGTATACACTCCTTCCAATTTGAAAGCAACTTTTCCATGATAGTGAGCATGTCATCAAAACCTTGAGGTAATGTTTAATTGCACTCTTTTTCTTTTCTTTTTCCACAAGTATATTCAATATTGTACTGATGTTTTCTCAGTTAGTTCATCTGTCTCTGTATTTTATCTTTCTGTCTGTCAGGCTTATTAGCATATTTTGACAGATTAAAAGGCTAAGGTCAAACAAGCAAATCCCCAAAGAAATACTGCTAATTATTGTCATATGTTTTTAAAATACTTTTGCTTCTTCAAAGAATTTCATAAGGAACTAAATTCAACTTTGCAGTCTGTTTCTTTCATGAGCCCCTCCTCTCTTTAACATCACTTTTTCTAGCCAGCCTCCAGTGCCCCTACCCTCACTCTCATTTCTTTAGGCAAGCAATTAGCTTCTTACAAAAATACGAGACTGTATTTCAGGTAAGTTACATTTTGTGGAAGTTGACCTGGGGTACATCCTGATGCACACTCAGTGAGTAGTGTTGAATGAATAGGTAAACATGGGTTTGGATGTTTTGTGATGTCTGAAGAAGTAAAAGACCCTTTTTATTGCTGACAAAGCAATGTAGATACCCTTCCTCCAGAATTCTGCTCAGGGACTAGTGGGTGTTGTATACAGCTGTGGTCAACAACGTCCTTCACACCATAGCATTTTCCCTCTCTTTGTGTGGTGAGGAGGAGTGATTAGGATCTGGAGGTAGAGTCATAAGGCCAGTGAGCTGCACGCTAGTACTAGATACAGGAAAACTTTTCTGTATCTTCAGCTTCTTAGAAGACAAATCAGAGCAGGCAGATGGTCTAAAAGTGAGGGGAAAAAAATTTAAAAGAAACAAATACAGAGGTTCAGCATACATTCAGTAGGGAAGAATGATTGCAACCACAGTCAGCTGAGTACCTTCTGTATTAGTTGTTGGCCAAGGTAAATAATAAGGTAGGAGCTGGTCAGATAAAGGATGATATTGGCTTCTTGTGAGGATGAGACAACAGGTGGCTAAAATAGATAGAGGGGGAGTGCTTTTGGAACAAGATAAGCAGCAAAACAATCCTAATTAACTTAATGAGCAGACATGTATTTATCTTATGCCTCTACTTTTCTATTAATTTCCAGACACTTCCATGTTTCAAGACAATATATCTGGTTTTAAAGGATTAATTTTTTGATGGGTATGCAAAGGTAACATTGCCAAACCTTGTTCATGGCAGGTAAATCATTACATGGCCTAAGACAGTGTTCATTAGCAGCATTGTCAATCAAGTGGGAGTCCTGCCAGAGAATTGCTGATGATACGACAGGGTCAGAGACAAAGATATTCAGTCTCTATTCATCCATCAGATCTTTTTTTTTAAATCAATTTACAGCATGATAATTGAGTCAAGTTTATTGTGCTGCCCCTCAAACAATGTAGGATTTAGTGATTATAAATCTCCTGGTACTGAGGCCACACAAAAAAGAGAAAGGAAGGGAAAGAAATGAAAATGTAGGAAGGAAGAAGAGTTGGGGTAGGGTGGGGAGATGAAAGCTAATTGCTAAGATAAATATTTTTAAAAGGGGACGTTTCAAATGGAGAAGACCTCTCCTTAAGGTCAGAGAAGTAGTTGAGAGATGAAGTCCTCAGTTAAAGAAATTCTTCACTTAAGGTGAAGAGCTAAATTGCCATTCATGCATCTGTATCATCTGAAATTATTCCACTGATAAAACCAATGTGTATCCACCCCGGGGGAACAATACCCCCTTAAAAAGTATTGTTTCTTTCTGCTGTGTTGGAAAGCCCTTTTGTAAAATATTTTCCCCTTCATACATGCAACTGTTCATGCCTGCGTGCGCACGTGTGCATGTATGGTCTGTGTGCGGAATAGGTCTCTCTGTCACGAGATTTAAAAGAGACGACAAATTATTATAGAACAGGAAAGTGAAAAATCTCTTTCTAAGGCAGAAATAGTAGTACTTTCTACAGGGAGGAAAGCCCTCTTCTATGAAGTTGGGCATGGCTCTGATTTCCAGCACAAAATGTTCAGTGCTGCATATCCAGCCCAGGAAAAAGGATTTGTAAGCCTCCCTCCCATGACCTGCACCCTCCTCAGTCTTACGCCAGAGACTTAAAATGAGTGCCATTGCCATCATGCACAGGCTTTCTGTAAACTGATGTTACTGGTAAATATGTGCTTGCACATCTACTTTTCTCAGTTTGCTGTTTGGCTGATTTCAGACACATGATAAGTAGATCATTCCTAAATTTTCGTATAATTACGTTTAAATATAATTTTGGGCAATTAAAATGGATGGGAGAGGAATTTATATGAAATCTGTCTCAAAATAAACCTATAAAAGTCACATTCCAGGGTGATTTCTTAAACTCCCTTTCATACAGCAACCATGCTCATGAGCTCTCCTCTCAGACCCCCGACTCTTTTCTGGGAGTCATCAGGCTGATGCTGAACATATTTAAATCCTCCCCATAAAAGGTTTAGTCTAAGTTGCTTCTCCAGTACTTGTTTGAACATTAAATATGCAAATAATCATCATTACACTTCCAACAATTACACATGTTTGCGAGCACCATGTCAAGTACTGGCAGCAGTGCAATCATTTGTAAAGACAAATATTCCATTCCAAGAGATGTCATGCTGCTTAGAAGATTTCTTTTTGTATTAGTAGCCACACTGCTGCTTCATAAAGTGTGCAAATGAACGTGACAGTGCTGCCAATAGCTGCCAGTTCCTTCCTCTCGGCAGAGCAGATGTCAATCAACCATCCCAAACAGACAAGGCCTCGGTACTGCTGCAGACATTAAACATGTAGGATGGAGAAGGGAGGGCACAAACAACACAGGCAGTGCAGGGGCTCGGCATACTCCTCGCTCTCCCTCTCCCTCCTCCTTCCCTCCCTCTCAACCTCTCTCCCTCTCTCTTTCTCTCTGAGGAGGCCTGAGGCCGTTGGAATATTTTAATTTCTGATTTCTGACTATATTATCATGTGTTTGTAACAGACGAATTGTAATTTGTAGCTCTGAGGTGATATGAAAAGCTGCCTGCGACCGTAGGACAGATGCAGGCGTGTGTGGCAGACTTCTCTCTTCGCTGCTCTTGCCTCCTTCTCTCTCTCTCCTGCTCTTTATGTAGTAATGGATAATTGTCAGCCTTCACTTTTATCACATCCAAAGTAGCAGCTTAGAGAAGATGCAACTTTAGTCAGGACTAATCTTGCCTCCTCCTGAAGTGGGAAAATCCCAAGTATTTCAGGGTCCTATTGATAACCCTTGTGCTTTTTTTTCCATAAAAGACGGATGACTCTGGCAAGCTTGGGAGACTGCAGATAATGGGATTGACTTGGTACTTAAATCTCAGTGAACCAAGACAGCATAAGTAATTAGTGAATTGGATCCATACTGGGGTGCTAATGATGGCTAATACTGCCCCACACTATTCTAAAACCCACAAGATACACATCCATCTCATTCAGATAAAACCGAGGGGACACTGTTTTGCGGGCATCATTTGTTCCTTAGCACAGAATTTATAACCCTTAAAAAAAATAAATCTAATTTTCTTGGAGTGACATCCAGAAGAACAAGTGACCATTCTGTCAGAAGAGTTCATTATGATCACAAATACCTCTGGTGTTTTTAATTAAGAAAGGCTAATTGAGAGAAACTATGCATTTATCTTCTTATCTAGTTGTCAAGGGAAAAATCACAAACACTAACTATATGCTGTTTGAATGGGAGAGTCAGTTCATAATTTTAATCTTTTTTTTTGTTTTTCTGCTTTTTGTTTTCAAACAGACTGAATCCTCACAAAGGAGAAAGTTCATTTAAAGAAAGTATTTCTTTTTTGAAGCTGATGCTCCAACTTTTTTAAGTGTAGTTCAACTTCACATCCTGATTTTCCTCCAGCTTAGTATAATTGGATAGAAACTAGCATTCTGCCTCATTTTTCTTTTCCCACAGAGTGATAGCATTTTATCAGGATAATTTAGATAAATGCCTTTCCATAGGGTTTTCTTATCCTTCCAGGAGCTATGATCGACAAACAGCCACATAAGATGAATGGCATCGTGTTTTGATCAAATGTATTCTCATCTAAAAGTAGAGAGGGTTTCAAGGTGAGGGGAACGTCTGTTTTCCTCAGATGTGATCGTCAGAGGGTGGTCCTCCCCCTCTCTTCCCCCCCTCCCTGTGCCCTCCAGTTTGTTACAGTGGCTGCGAGTTAGGATGTTTCTGCGTTTGAGCGTGCGCATTGCATGTATCAGGCACTTAAACCAGGGACAGCTTGGTAGAAGACATTCTGGCTTAGTCCAACAGTCTTTGCACACAGTTTTAAAGAGAGAGCTGAAGACGGGAGGGTTGTTTGTGAGAGGAGATTGACAAAGAAACTAGGAACTCAGGTACCCAGCTTTTGTGCTGCCACCTAAATCCTAAAGCTGGAAAACTCTTGCCTCTTTCAGCTTCTATTTCCAAATTGGCCTGTTGTTAAGGGACATTAAAAAAGTTATGACTTGAGGCAAACTTGGACTGTAGCTTATAAAGGGTTAATATATAATATTACAGATTAAAAGCAAAAGAGTCCCCTGCCAGACACTATTTTTCCCTTTCCTTTTCTTTTCTTTTCTTTATTTTTTTTTTTTCATTAGGATTAAGATGAAATCTTTCTTTTCCCCGACTGTCGGAAGAGCCTTAATTCTGTGTTATTTCAGCAAGTACCTCAGTAGGTGTGTGTGTGTGTGTGTGTGACCACAGTAGGAAATGCTTTGTAAGAACAACTTTATATTCAACATTTGAGGAGAAAAAACTGTTTAATATAGGGGCTCTTCATAGTCCTGATAAATCTGTAACTGATTAGGAGGCATTCAGAGCTAATGTAGGATGAAAAGATGGGCAGATTGTCGGCTGAGAAGGCGGAAGCAGGGGTTGGTTGGGGTAAGGATCTGAACTGGATTATAACAAACCCAAGTTTTAGTTGGGATGGAGCTAAAGTATTAGCCTGGAGGCAGGCAGGCTGCTCTTCATCAGTTGAAATGCTCTTACCTCAGTGACTTTCTGCTTCTCAAAAAAACATAGATTCCCCCTGAAAGCAGTGCTTTGCAAACTGGAGCTTTAACCTTATCCTCTCTATCTGGCCCAGGGATCTTTTTCTCTCTCTCCTTTCTTTCTTTCTTTCTTTCTTTCTTTCTTTCTTTCTTTCTTTCTTTCTTTCTTTCTTTCTTTCTTTCTTTCTTTCTTTCTTTCTTTCTTTCTTTCTTTCTTTCTTTCTTTCTTTCTTTCCTTCCTTCTTTCTTTCTTTCTTTCTTTCTTTCTTTCTTTCTTCTGCACACAATAAGTTTTAGCTTGTATAGATGCAGGTATTTATAAAATGACAGATATTTTTATAGTACTAATCTATCACACAGTCCTTTAAGTTGAAAACTGAACTCTGACACCTCCCCAGCCAGGTTTCCTTTTGTATTTCAGCTTAGCACTGATTTACCTGTCTTCTTCTATTTTTTAGGTCTTCCTGTAATACTCAAAAATAAAAAAAATATTAATCTTATTTTTACCATGCAAGATCTGAAGTACTTTATTCTGAAGAAACCTGAAAATTTTTAGTCCACATAAATAATGAGGATTCCCATTTTATTATGAACAATTTGGAAGCACTGCAATGTGGAAGGGTAGAGTAAGAGTACGAGAAATGTTGTTAAGATGTAAGGATACACCTTCTGCAAAATTAGAATATCTTTCATTAAAGAAGCTCCCTTTTCTTATATTTCTCACTATAATTGCTCCCCTTCTGTGGTTTTAGCTTTGGAAGAGCTTCATTGTTTATCTTCCTAACAGCCAGCATTTTCCCTTGAATATGATGAATACAGCTGCAGGACCCTGCATCACCAGTTCTGGGAGTTTGTCAGATGTTGGGAGTCTAAAGAGTTTTCTAGCAGAAAAAGAAGTGCCTCCCTTCTTTTGACCTAATTTGTTCAAATATTTAGTAGTTATTCCCACTTCTGCTGTCCTCCCTAGAAATAGCCCTAGAAATTGCAGGCACTGATAGAAATAATAATTGGACAATGTAATCTAAAATACTGCAATTCTCAATTTTTACTTCTTAAGTATCATTCCCAATTTTTTTCTCACTAATCAAGAACACTTTGGCAGAAATCAGAAGAAAAAAAAGCTAGAACTGATACATGATTTACCCACTTACACCTAAGACTTTCACACACTATTAGTGGAATTACAGGGCCTGTAGTAAACGGTATTAAATCTCAGACACTTGGCTAAAAGCAGGTCCATATCCAAGGTTATAGAAAAGGAGGGGTCATTTTTATGAAGATACTGACCTTTTCCAAACTAATATCTGCCACACATTTCTTTTTCTAATGTTTCAAAAGGAGGTGAGTTCATTTCCACATCCTCTCTAACAGGATTTTGAAAGTTACAGTAAAAATAAACAAAAAGAAAAAATTTACAGAGCCCTTACATGAATCTGAAAGCAGGATAGACTACATAAGTGAACTTCTTTTTGATGCTGAGGGGTGGAAGTCAGATTGCACTTGTTTTTCCTACCCATCGAGAAAACTAACATGAGCTGCTTGAGCATTTTCAAATAACAGGAGAAATATGGAAGAATGAATTCTGAGTCATTCTTCCCTGATGTAAAATGCCCAGATTCCTGTCTGATGTGGGAGAGCTTGCAGTGCACGTAGATAAGTAGTAGAAGCAGAAAAGGTTTATGTAGAAGGAAAGTGGAAGCAGTACACATAAACAACTCTTTCATTTGACTTCTTAATTTCATTTTCCATGATTAACCATATATGGCAGAAAGACAGAAAGAAACAAGTCTTATTTTAAAGGAAGGAGCTCAGAATATCATGCTTTGCTTTTTACATCTTATACCAGATATCAGAATGCTGCTGAAAAAGTGCCAGAATTAAAAGTAATTCCCTCAACTTGAGCAAACAGTCCTGAAATCTGCCAGATTCTGGCATATATCCACTGGTTTGAAAGTTTGAAAGCAGGCTAAAAAAATTTCGGGGTAGTTTTGTTTGTTTGTTCCTGACCACTGATAGCATGAGCTAGCAGCTGGTAGAAGAATAAAGGAAAATGTGTGTGTATTGGCAGCAGACAATTTATAACATGAAGCGATTATTCTCTCAGTCTTAAACATCAGAACTTGTGTCTTAAAAAATAATAATTTGCTTGGACAATTTTACAACTGAGCATTTAGTTTTTTCCCATTTTTCCTCCTTCAAAGATGTGTTGGAATTTGTAACCAACAAGATACATAATTTATCAATCTGATACTTTTTTTTTTTTAAGAGGCGTTTTTCAATCTTGTTCCTTTTAAAGCTTATTGCAATCCTAGCTTGGTAAACCTACATCTCCACCTAGTGGTTTCACAGAAAGGGGAAGCAATCATTTTTCAAACAGTGTGAGCATCCAGAGTTTGCAGTTCAATACCAGTGTGAAGAAATTACATTCTTTCTGAAGGAAAAATTTTAAAACTTGAATTAAATATACAGAGATAGATAGGTAGGTGTAGATAAATGAATGTTGACATTTCTTTGCCATGTGCAATTTTATAGTGGCTCTTTAATTTCTTAACATTAATAAATAATTACCAACAAAAGGACCAAAATTACCAACAAAAAGACCAAAATTTTAGTGCAGCATAGGTTCATCCTGTATTTTCTCCAACCTCATCCTAAACCACGCTTGGGCAGTGTTGGAAGATTCCCATCTTTCCTGCAGGCACATCTCTAATGCAGTGTGACCAAAGGTACAAACTAAGCACAAAACAACTAGCAAGATTTGAAAATGCCCTGGGACCTCCCCTTTGCACAATGATGTTTTTTTATAACTCTCTGGTTCAGGATACTTTATATCTGCCGTGAGAAACTTTCAGGTAATCCATGCAGGGAAGAGACAAGCACAAGGCATGTGACTTAGGTACCAGACCAAGACAAATTTTTAAAGTTGTTCTGCCCTTTCCCCAAAAGATTAATATTGTATTTTCATGATTCTCCAAAAGATTCTTTCTCCAATTAAAAAAAAAA
>VYXC01009540.1:37119-63758 GCA_013397175.1 Platysteira castanea
AAAAAAAAGGATGTCTTTGTAAGATTCTTCTCCGTCATATAGGCAGAAATGAAATTAGTCTCCTGATCCCCCCCAAAATATCTTGTTTGTCCCAGATACAATTCTCATTCCTCTTTCATGTCTGCTGTGCCAGCCACTTCATGCAGCAGTGAAAGTCTAAATGGTTTTTTGGGGGTTAGGATCCTATTCTTCTAACAAAACCATCAGTTCCATAGGACTATCCAGAGTGCACAAAATTAAGAATGTGCCTAAACCTGTGCAATACTCGATCCTTCACGTGGACAGTAGATGTACTGTTAATTAAATGCTACTTGTAATAAAATATATTAAAGTGATTGAAGCTGCTGTAGCTGCAGTGGGCCTAGAAAGTACAATAATCCTTCACTGTAATGTAGAATCCTCATGTCAGAAACATGTACAGTGCTCAGAAAGAATATAATTAATGCACATTAACATATATACTCAGAGACAGAATATATGAAGAGGGTGCTTAGGGATATGATTAAAATTTTTGTGACTTCAAATTAGGGAAATTTTGAAAACTTCCAGTTCAGCAATTTACAATGGTTAAATGGTATCATAACATTTCTCTAAAACCAAACAAATGTGAAGTAATGAGAATATATGGTTTTATTTCATTAATCAGCTATTCCAGCCTTAAATATTGTTTTTCACAAATACAATAAATATTGATTTTCTTAGCTAATTAAGAATGGATGGCCACCCACAAATAATTAAACTAAATATTTAGTCTTGTATAGTTAAATGAAAAATTAGATGCTTATTTCTGAGCTGGGTAGGATGTGAAGATCATTAGGTAGTCCAAGGTCAGTACTGGATTAAAACTGAGATCTTCTGCAGAATAACAAGGAGAAATTATTTTGGAAAAGGAGGGATATTTAGGGTGGCTCAGGGTGAGAACTGTTGCTATCTGAGATGATCACCGAAATTCAGAGGTGAAAATTTGAGGTAAAAAGGAAAGCTCATTTTCCTGCAGAGAAAGTTTACCCTTCCCTGAATAGTGAGACCTGCAGGGCACTGTCAGTCAGCACAGTGAATTTACCAGCAAGAGACCCGGGCTGGGCTTGCCCTGAGCTCTGGTGGCTTGCTGGGCTCCTTCTGAGCAGTTAGAAACTGTGTCCTTTTATGCATGCTGTATCTGACACATACATGTCACAGCTGGAGACCAAGTACTCTTGACAGCACCCAGTTAGAAGCCATTTGGGCAGAAAACACAAGTATGGCAAAACTCTATATTAGCTTTTAGGCAGAAAATTTGAGCTGGTTGAATAACAAGAATGAGGGATGGCAAAACTGCCACACCTCATTTCCTTGTTACTTTAACTGACTTCTAACTTCTTTACATTTCAGATTTGGATAAAAAAGCAGGCTATGTAACTTATCAGAACCCAAAAAAAACCGGAGAATGTTTTTGATTTTTTTCTTCTGGTATATATGAAGCCTAAAAAGTGGAAATTCACTCTCTTTAAGAAGAAAATAAGGTCAAAATCCATCTGGACTTGCCCAGTTTTGCTTGCTAATTGTTGGTCATGCTCTGTCCAGTTGTTTAAATCCATGCCAACAGTCTGAGTTTTTTAAGTAATCTAAGTAGTCAATTAAAAGCTCAATATGATTGAGCACTCTTCATTGGCTGTCACAGCAATAAAAGAGTCACAAGTGTTTAATGATATATATAAGAGGATGAAGTATCTAGTGCTGCTATTCAAAAGATATTTTTGCTTTTTCTCACTGTAAAATTCATAGTCTTACAATATGGGTAGCTCTAACAGAAATCTAGGAAGTCACTTTCTCAGGAAAAAAAAACAAAACAATTTGTGGCATTTGACAAAAGTCATGTGATTCTTTAGGAAAACTGGAGACCCCACAAGTATTTCAGAAAAATGAAATAGCAAATTTGCTGAAGTCCAGGGAGTTGCAAATATTTGAACCACTGTCGATTTCTCATCAGTTAACAAACTTCTCATCAACTGCATCTTCAAGAGAATTATGTGAAACTCAGTGATTGTGATGGGTCCCTTCCAACACATTACATGCAATGAAACAAAAACAGTTTACAGATCTAAGCACCAAATAGCATTCTTCATATTACATTGTCTTGGACCTAAAAGAAAAAATAATTATGAACTTGTTTCAACAAAGTTTTTTGTTTTCCAGGCCAGTGAACAAAACCCTACATGATTTTCTATGCCTTTATAGATCAAGGAACCATGCATTACCCCACAGCTGCTGCATAACATAGCTGGAAAACTTCTGGTGATCTCATTGTGTGTTCTCTCTTGTGTGCTACGACTGGATTTCTCCATATTCAGAGTTTAATCTTCAGCATTTGAAATAAACACACACTCTAGATGAGTCATTATTTCTAAAATTTTTGTCTCGTAAGTAGAATGACCATCATACAAAGTAAGTTCTCCCTTTACAGGCATGTATTTTATCAGAGTTTTACTAGAATAAGCTGATATATAAACTCATTATAACTAGCATATAAACTCTAGCATAAATTTATAATCTCTAAACACATTTTGCGTTTTTCTTCTTTTCATAAGCCCACTGATTAAATTCTTATCATGTTATTTCTCCTGTTTTTGGAGGGTGGCAGAGGAGATGATCTGGAACAAAGCATTTTCGAATACAAGCCAAGATTTCTCACATCCATGTCAATCTTAATGTAGTTTTATCTAACTGTTCTTGGAAGTCTATACATACTATGAAGCATTTTCTTCAAAAACAAAAAATCTAGACTTTCTTCAGTCACAAGGGAAATGACCTGCAGAGTATCCAAGCACTTATGTGAGCAGTGCAACGCTAAAATGCCCTGTCCAAGCCACTGGTAGGAAAAGACAGCTCTTCTTCAGCCTGTTCCTCCTACTTCTGGGTTTTTTTTCAATCATTCCCAAACCCTACCAAAAGATCTACATCTTCTATTTTGTTCTTTAAACAAAACCAAAAACAACAACAAAAACAACCCCACCAAAAACACGAACCCTACACGTATCACTTTCATCTGTTTGTGATTATTTCATTGGTCTGTATTCTGGGTACATCTAATATTACTGCACTAAGACATAGTACATAGTACATAGTGAGCGGTGCAAACTGAAATAAAAAGTGCATGGGGGAGAAAGGGGAGTTTGTAACTTAGTTGAAGTCCAGGATGGCATTTATCTGGTGATTTCAGTAGAGCAGATATTTCATTGTAACTGGTAACAAAACCTTTTGACTAATTTAATAGGTAGACAGATGTAGAACCATGTAAAATATTTTCCTTATTTCTAGTAGAGCTATGTGTATGCATATATACATTTATCTATATAACTGAGTAACTTAGAAAAGGAGAGACTATAAATAAAATCACCAGTAAATGATAGAGAACCATTAAATGATATTAACAAATACAAGTTATTGATGTGTCTCCCTTGTGTAGAATCAAAGTTGTAGTGGAGAAAAAGGAGAAGAGGATGTTAGGAATATGTAAGGTACTCTCCATGGAGAACACAGAGTAAATATACAAAGATAAAAAAAAAAGTTCGTAACAATTTTAGCTAAGCATATACCCAGAAAAAAATAACGCATATATTCATATATTCAACTGATGTAAAGGTTTAGCTTCAAGTAACTCTAAGTTTAGCACAAATAAATCACATTCAGAACTGAGGTCATGCAGCATAGTCCAGCCCACATATTTGCAGGGGCTGCCAGATTTTGCTTCAGATTTAAAGGTATTGCCCAGGTTTCAGTCCACCATTTAGCAAGGAGCTGATGAAACAAACTTGGAGATTTTCTTCCCTTTTGGCCTTAGTGATTTTCTGTGCTATTAATAGATAAACTTGCAATAGTTTTGTGTTATGAAACAGTTTCTGTGTTGCTGTATTATCTGGTGTAGTTCAGTGTTTGTAAGTCTCTAGGGTAGTATCTACTGCAGTTGATTTTATATGACTTCTCATGAGGTTTTTAAACTTCAGCTGTGTGTAAAGTTCACAGGCTGAGTTGTCTTCCTCAGCTGTTGCAAGATTTCATAGAACCATGTGGACAACAAGGCTGGTTCCCTCCAGATCTGACAGCTGGTGGTCCTCAGATGGATCAGTTCTGAAACCTTGGGAAAGCCAAGCTGGAAAGCTTTGCTGGAAAGACTTAAGTATCTTCAATAATACACTAGTAGTGTTTTTGAAAGCCTAGAGCTCCACATGATTTTGTGCCAAGGATTTTCTCTGAGTTTACAACAGTTTGAAGTGTATGGTTTCCAGCAGTCACAACCTCCACAGACTGTGTCAGCCAGCCTTCTGGGAGGCTTCTCAAGTGGCTCTACAGCATGTGTGGCTGTGGGACACCTGTCCCCAGACATGGTACAGAAAGGCTGAGCCCCCCACCACTATCCAACTGGAGAAGGCTCTCTTCTGTTCACTACCCAGCCTTGCTGTCCGTGAGACCTGATATCTTTGCTTCAGCAAAATTTGCTCAGATTTTCCCTTTAGAAAAGGCAAAAATATGTCTTTTTCCTTCATCAGTTTTGGTGTTTTGAAGTAAAGATACTATGGCAGCAATGCTGTAGCTTTAACATATCATTATTATCTAAGAAAGAAGTAAGATTGTTGGAAGCACCTGTTAATATTCTCATACCAGTGACCCGTATCTTTTATGCAAATATACAATTGCTCTATAGCTGCAAAAATGTAAAAATAGGTTGCAGTTTATAGCAGCAAAAACATTCAAAACACCCAGTAATGTTCTTGGTTTCTAACTGGTCATTTGCTACAACTTCTTTACTTAGAGACATAAACTTGTAGCACTATTAAAAGTTAGAGATCTAAAAGAGATCCCACTCAGACTGAGCCCAGGTAGCTGAGGGGTACACAACATCTCCCAACACCACCATTTATCTGTGGAGGCCATCCTTGAAATACAGGTCAAATCGTGAATGTCTCTTAGCTGTCAAGCTAAGCTGTAGTAGGTTGTTACATGGAACATAAAATTAATTTCAAAAATCATGAAATATTTTAGAAGAGGCTGCCCCTGCAGAAGAAGGTGAAGAGCTAAAGTAAAACATGAGTTTATTCATACAAGCTCTTCTTGGAAGTTTAACCTACAAATACCTCTGGCCTGAAGGTATCCGACTAACTAGCTCGGTGGACTTAGGTTGTACTTGTTCCTTCCACTGCAATGGACTAAACAAAGACAAGCTTGGGAGGGTTATTAATGCCTTACTCCCAGTGCTTCTTCAACAGCTCTTTGCTGTCTGGTGGACCCTAGCAGAGCAGGTAAATCTGACTTGAGGTCCTCTTTCTCTATCTAGTCATAATAATTCACTAAATAGCTTCCTCTCCAGGCATAAAGCTCTTGATAAAGATTTGCCCTACACGTACACAGCTATTTTTTTTTTTTTATTTTTCATTTATATACAGTATACCAAATTTGTCTATGACTGATTTGCTTCTTCTCTGCAAAGTGACAGAAGAAATTTTTTGCAAGTTGACTTTCCCCATGCTTGAAATGCCAGGGGAGCAATGCATAATCTGATAAAGTCCTCCTCAAGAAAGTTGGGGATTTTCCATTTTTTAAAAAATTCAACTCATCTCAAGTCAGGATTTCTTTTCAGAAGATATGCTCCTGCCTTAATTGGGGTGCTCAGTCTAGGGTAAATGGGTGAAATTTAAGGTCCAGCAATACATAAGCAGTTTTTCTCAGTAATCTCACAATCTCTTCAAGTCTATGCATTTAAAATGAAGAATCTTGCAGTGTGCAGCCTGCAATATGTTAAGTATTCTTGGAACATGGGCAAAGCATTTACACCCAGTAAGTAACTCTACATCACTTGCACAGTGAATTCTTTCCTGCTCTGCATAAAATACAATATAACTGCATACCAGTGCAGACTGACAGAGTACAAGAGTATGGATGGTCTCTCCAATGTTGCTTCAAAGCCATTGTGCAATGGCAGTGAGACCCTTCAGGTCTCAGGCCATGTCTTTGAGATCTGTACTCTCTGAGTCCTAACATCTCACTTTTCTGCAGTCCAAAAATCTAGCCCTGTGATGTCAGGGTGACTCTTCAGTTCCCTTATGAATGAGTCTTTGAAGTGAGGAAAGACAAGACAGATCCTTAGAATCATGGTTTGAGGAAAAGCTTTGCCATTAGAACTATTAGCAATGACTCTGCTTTGCCAAAGAGTTTGAAAACACAAAGATAAAAAACCTAAAAAATATGAAAGGAAGTGTGAGTCAGCAAAAGCATGTGTTTAAGACAAGGTAGGATGATGAGTGTTTTGAGAACAGTTAATACCTCATTTGGCTTTCTACAAAGGTGTACATTACACGAGGCAAAATTACCAGACATTTTATTCTTTACCTTTACATCTCCATGTTGCCCAGAGGTATGATGAACATCCCTCGTTTTGGTGGGAAACACATGGGAACTGCATTGTGTCTGCCACAATATGTCAAGTCAAACACACGAGCTGAAGAAGTGCCTTGATTTTGCTCAATTAGTACTGTTTGCTTTGTGGACCTCCATTAGCAAGTATAAATTTGTACAGTGGTCACCATTTAAAAATCAATATTTACCAAGGGTTATCACATCATCAAGCCTAGGACACTAAGTAGTTCCGTAAACTTTGAGCAGAAAATAATACTGAGATCTGGTAAATATTTAACACACGTATCATTTTATGGTAACCACTACTTTTGATACAGGTGTTCATTACCTCTTCCTAGCTAAACCTTCCATTAAACTACATTGCACTGAACTTAGGCTTCACTTCAGCCAGATTTCACTTAAAGGAACTGGGGGGAAAAATATAGTGAAACCAACTTTACAATGAATATAATGAAAATAACTGTAATGAATAATCACTTTAATTTTTGTTGCCCTCTTATCCCAAAGCATGTGATGCAGCAGGGATTCTCTGTGGAAATACTGAATATATGGCTAAAATATATCTAGCTAAAAATAATTCAGGTTCCTTTTTCCTCTGGGTATAATAGGGTATTTTCTTTTTGACAAGGAAGGCTCCCCAGTAGCTAGCTATACTGTCCAGTTTCTTTCAGTATAACCACTCTTCCTTTGATGTTTAAGTAACAGATGTTTAAGACATAAGAAATTAGATAGACTGTGATTACTGAGAAACAAGTTAATTTCAATTCATTACTTGATGTTCTCATTCACTTGTTCTGAAAATGACAGTAGTTAGTAGGGTTGTTGGTTTTTTTAATTGACATATTTTATGTTTAACAATCAACTTAAACTTAACCTATGCACACCTCTAATTTTGAAACACATCATTTGCGAGCTAATATGTCACTTTTTCATTGTAAATTGGAATTATTTCTAAAATGGCTTCACTTTAATTATATGTATGTGTGCAACTTAGCCAGCTTGTTTTCTTGTAGGCAATGGGAAGAGGTAAGGAGAAAGCAGCAAGCAACAGCTTTGGTTTTCCCCCTTTCACAAAAAAAATTCATTCCCTCCCAGTTTGCTAAAACAGAGGTATTTCAAATGATCTAGAGGAAGGGCTTGGCAGAGGAGAGATTAAGTTTTGGGGTTTCTACTGGAAAGGAATAGGCATAATTAAGAAACTGTCTTAGATAGCTCATTAGCTTTCAAATATTGCATGTGTTTTGTTGATAATGGCAAAAATGTTCACACATATACTGTAAGGCATTTGACTTGGTACCTCACGAAATTTTGTTTAAGAAAGTAAAAGAACAGTAAACTTAACATGGTGTATCTTGAATAGCTTAAAAAGTATGAGTTTTTCTTGAACTTGCAAACTGGAAATTCTCACAGAAATTATATTTTCCTAGTCAAATCCTCAGGGATCAGTTTTTAATGCCATGCTGTGAAGTGTTTGTATTGGTTCAGAGGAAAAGACTTAGGACAGGTGCTTGAAAGAACTTTCTGAAATATAGTACAGGTAACTGTCACGAAGAGGATACCTAGAAAAGCTGAGGGTTTCTTGACGAGATTTTTAAGAATTGTTTAGTATGTTGGGTCTATGTAAGTTTACTTTCATCTGATCTCTAGCAGGGATATGGTCTAGATGACCCTTTGAGACCCCTCCAGAACTGCATGATTTGAAGCCACAGTCATCACTTACAAATTTTGAGGGAGGCTAGGAAAGTGTAGCCGTGATAAATAAAAAGAGGGTAGACTGATGCTACAATGCCAGCTGAATCAGTCTCCTGATAACTCACACACAAGCAACACAGTGTTGGAGCAGAGCCCAGCAAGAGGACTGTGGGGAGAGAAGGGGACAAGAGGGAAAACAAACTCACCCTCCTATAGCTGTACATTAACACTGAACATCACAGAACCTCTGTCACCAGTTCTGGTCTTTCCAGGCCAGAGAAAAGCCATCAGAAGGCAGTAGTGCTTGATAATTTGCCCTTGCAATAACTGCCCCCAAAAAATTATGCCTGTGTAGTTCATAAGTCAGGCAACATTTTCAGGGAGAAGTATTATTTTTTATACTTTTTTATACTTTATAATTTTCTAACTCATATCATTGATAAAAAACAGATGAGCTCTTAGGTACCAAAGCACTAAATCTCCTCTTTTTTTCTCAATCTGTCACAAAAATTACTACTGGGCCTTATGAAATCTGATTTTTTTACACCCTCTGGCCATCATAACTATAACAACCCTACAGTAGTCGTAAATTGAAGTAACAAGTTGCACTTTCTATCAGTGACAGTAATTAAGTCCCAAACAAGGTGTTAACACATTTAATAGATTCCGCATCAGAAAAATATATTGAAACAAGTCTAGAAATTATTAATAAATTATGTAGTTCCAAGAGAAGCTGAGATTTGGAGCTAAACCAAGGCGTTTAAAAGGCTTTTGGTCCTCGTTAAATAGGAGGTAAAAAAATGGTTGAATATAGTTTTCTCTTTGGTTTTGTAATCGATGAATCTAGAGTTCTGTAATTTAATACCAAGAGATGATTTTTTAAAAATGTGAGTAGAACAGCTCTAAGCACACTCTTATTTCTAGTATATGATTCTAAATTTGAGTTTGCTATATCTCTCAATTGTTATTCTGTGTTCACCTTGTAAAAAGAAACAGACTAAGGCTCCACAGGATGAGAGTCAGGCCAGTATAATGTAGACAGGCTTTTAAGCAATCTCCTCAAACACCACAAATCTATGTCCAAACCTCACAGTTTATCATGTGTTAAACCTATCCAGATGGTAGGTAATATTCTGGTATTAGCAATCCACATCCATTTCTACTTCCTTCTCTATAGCAAATTGCCAGCAAGTCTCCCTGGTGGTCTTTTAAAAGTAAAGGAACTCATATGTATGTGGATGTATACCACATATATTACAGTATCTTGCTCTGAAGTAAAAAAAAAAGCTCTTAGTAATTTATAATTTGAAATACGTGGAAGAACACAGCTTCACATGGTATGAAATTGTGCTATTTTCAAGTACTTTCCCTAACTGCCTGTGACAGTCCCAGGCTCCTGAGGACAGGACTTTGAAAGAGACAAGAATCCAAACTGCAGGTGCTTTATCTGCTTTGCTGTGAGAGCTGGAGTAACGGGGCCTTGTGTGCTTTGTGAAATGCAGGACTCTTCTCTCCATGTAGGGTCACAGGCAGTGCTACAACTCCCATCCACATTGCTATCTTGCATGCTCAGAACAAACTTATCAAATTTATGGACTGCGAAACCTGGAGATTTTTAGTAGCTATACCAGGCATTTTAGTATACACACATACATATGTACATTTTACATACATTTTAGTAGTCATATCAGGCAGCAGAAATAAGCATGGATTTACAGAACAGACTAAATTGTCAAGGAGATGTAGTCGCAGTTAATTGTTCAGTAGTTATAACAAAATGTGTATCTAGAGAAATCCCAGCCTTGCAGGAACTAGGGAAACTGTGGCTTTACACCTTTAAAAACTACTGACAGATCATTAGGGCTGCCTTTCAATTTTTCCAGAGCTTGTCCAACTGTCAGTAGGTCCTAGCAGAAAGCACCTCAGCTCTCTGCTTCCCTGTTGCATTGGTCCCCTACAAACACCTTCCCCTTCCCTGTCTTTCCCCTGTGAACACCAGCCTGCCTCTGCAGGGAAGGCCTGTGACCACAGCCTCTGTCCCAGGAGAGGAAGACCAAGATGTGAGGCTATAGACGTTCTGGATGCACTGCACATCTCTGCAGTTTAGATGGGGTGGAAATGAGAAGGTCTCAGAGCAGGAGCTAGCAGAGCTGTGTGAAACTGAGGTTTCAGTAACACAGAAGTCTCCAGTCTTTTTCTTAATCCTTCTTTGGCACTCTGTGGATGTGCATCACTTAACAGCAAGAAAAAAACCTGAAGCCAACCTTCTATTTTAACCTTAGACACATTACGAAAGTCCTTCCAAACTACTTCCTTATAAAAACAGATTTTTTTTCTTTTCTGTGTTAATCGCCTAATTTCACTCAGCAGTTTTCTCCTCTGCTTTGTTACACTGAGTAAACCACCTGGGACTTTATAGTCCTCCAAATGTCTTACTCCACCACATGTCATGTGGAACCTCAAAAAGCTCTGTCTTGTTTCAAGTTACCTCTTCCTCAGATACATCTCCTCCTCAACAGCATTAGCAGGCAACCCTCAGGAATCAGCCTGAGCATTCAGCAGAGGGGACATCCAAGATGGTCTGAGTGGTAGCTTCAGGCAGCTCACTTAGACATCTAACTTGAGAAGGGTAGGATAATTAAGTATCTGAGTTAGGAGCATTCCCATCCTTTTTATTCAGCCAGAGACAGAAGTAGATCCCCTAAGCTCAGTTCCTTGCAGAACCTATTTCTCGTCACTGAAAAATGGAAACTGAAGTAAATTTGCAGTTCTGAATGTGTGTATTAAGTCCCTGCAGCTAAACAATATGAATATCTTGCCTGTCTTCTTCCACAGTTCATACATCCCAAACAAGCTCAGGCACCTATAAACATTGGTGGATATAACAAGGGATTTTCTTGCATAGCTACTGCCTTCACTGCTGCCTTTTTCTCTCTGAAGAGCTGAAAGCATGCCTCGGCATTCAGAGCTCATTACAGGGTGCAATGTGTTGTTATCCCAAGCTTGCAAAAGAGAGGTGCATATTTTTGCAACACATCTCTTTTTTTTACACAAGCTCATCCTCTGGGGAAGATTTTCATTGCATCTGCTACCAGCGGTGTTGTTGCGAGGTGTAGAAAGTACAGAAACGGTGTGAGTGGTCACCAGCTTAAGTGGCATAAAAAGTTTTTCAGCTGCCTGTTACTGATACTCAGCAGCCCTCACAGGGTTAACCCATAAATGGGCTTCTGCCACGTCTTGACACAACTCGGAAGTTTGCCAAAAATCATTAATTAAATTTCATGCTTTCTATCAGACTTATTAAATGTACTCATCTCTACCAGCTCCCATACTGACATGGGCTATTATTATTCTTATTATTATTACTTTACAATTAGTGTGTTGTTCCTTAACCACCATTAAATATGGCTGGAGAGTGTTTCTGAGTTAATACTTTAAGACCAGACTATTCTATAAAAAGCACTAAGAATTATAGAAGACACCTTGATTTTCGGGGTCAAAGTACTTTTGCTATGTTAAATTTTTAAGGAAATGCATCTTCCCAGCTGTGTCTTAACTTTTTCTAGACTTGAGTCATGCCTTGATCTGAGATACGTCTGCATTTTGGAAAGGTGAGGTATATTTTTGGGGGGAAGAAAAGGGAATGATTACTACAAAAAATGTGTTGTACTCATAAATGTTTAGAGGAAAACAAACTCTTGAAAATATGCAAATTTACCCAATTCTTGCCTTATATTAATATGATTTTTTCTGTTATTATTTTTAAATTATGTCTTTAATTCAGAGCAGCTATGTGAACTAGTTAGGATTCTGCTGCCTTGGATTGTTTAGCCTGATAATGGAACTCAGATAGCGAGACTGTAAATAGGAGTGTACACTTCTTCAGCCCTTTGCACTGCAACCTGTGAGAGCAGCCTCATGGTGGATAGAAGCTGCTGAGAGAGATCACAGCACTATGCTGAGATCAAGTAAACATCATTCAAATCCCAACTCTTCATCACATGAGAGTGTATTGGAACAAATATACCAAAACGTCTGGTATTTATAGATTTTAGTAATATGGAGTCTTCATTAAAGACTGCCTGCTTTTTACCCTGTGCTACTTTTACCCTGTGCTACTTTCAGTGTGGAGAACTGTCCTACTTTTCTTTTGTTGGTTTGTGCAAAAATCAGCTTGCATTTTGCCCTGGGAAAGAAGCTCAATTTGTATGTGCTTAGCCCTAAGACTTGTGCAGAGAAAGCAAGTTTGTCATGTATCTGTCATGACATTATCTAGATAATTCCTTTTGATAAGCAGTATCATTTTTCTGGAGCAGTATTGAAGAGGACTTTACCCTGAAGTGAATTGAGAGCAGCTGATATGGTTGGATAAATACTGAAGTTCTGCCTGGTAGCAGGTAAATGCCTTCTATATGAGAGACAGTCTACGTTTTTTGATTGTAAAAATATCTCAGGTTACTCAAGAAATGAATCTCCAGACGTGATATTTTAAAGTATCTCTTTTCCAAATTTGGCCATTAATACAATCAGAAAAAAAAAAAGGAAGTATTCCTGTTAAAACACAGCATTGTACAGAGGGAGCTTGGAAACAAATTTATTTCTTTCATGGCACTTACACCACTGCTTCTGAGCTGTGTGGTTGGATTGACGTTTGAACCCCAGCATGGCAAACACAAGAACTTCGGTGGACTGTAAAACCCTAACAGAGAAACTCTGCTCCAGCAGGAAAAAAATCAAGCTGGGGTTGCAACCCACAGCTCCTTTCCTAATGAAGATTCTGGTATTGTCAAAAAAAAAATCCTACAAAATACAGGGCATCTAACCACAGGATTTCTCTGTACCGGTATTAAAATTACTGCAACCTGCTTTAGCACTGATAGGAGATTAACTTCCAAAAATGCCAGTAGGAACAAAACAGTAGAAAGCACTCTTTATTAAACTTGTTCACACACCTCAAAGTGCCCCAAGAAAGATAAGTGAGTCTTTCTACTCTCCCTTCTGCTCTTGAATGATTGCTCCCTACTATAGCTTTTGCTGTGTCCTGCATGCCCACTCACAGCCCCACACATGTGCAGAACGGGTGGGACACGAGGGTGCAGGAGGACACCCTTGATCCCCTCAGTGAGACAGGGTCTGGTGTCATCCCAAGGTGAGGGAGCGACAGTGGCTCACACACCTTCATCCGTCACGTCTGACCCGTACAGAAAAGGCCACAGCTATAGGAGCTTTTGTCAAAGGAGAGTGAGCAACTGAGGCAGCAGTCTTCCCAGCTCCCACACTTTTATTCCTCATCTTGTATTTTTCTTAAACTGCAACCCCTGGAGGCACACTATGCAACCTGAAGATTTCATATGTCATTAAAATTACATGCATACAGACTCACATATGCACATGTTCTCAGGTGTTGTTAGTGGAGCAAAGCTTGAGAGTACAGCAAAAAAAAAAGAGAGCCCAACTCTGTGGACAAAGGAAAAGAAAGCAGTACTTTTTAATTATTTAAACATTGTGAGCCAGCCTCATAATTTCTCAGCATTTGAAGTTGGTAATAATTTATATTGCCAGGTACATGCCTTAATACAGGTGGGACTTGTCTGCTTGAGAATCTGAAGGCAATATCTTTTATGGGCACAAAGCAGCCAGCCAAGTTTATTTTATTCCTGCTCCCATTTCCTTACAGCTCTCCAATTCTTTTTTCCCTTGTCCTTTTCTCTCTTCAGTGCACCCCCCACTCACATACCCTCCACCTCACAAAGAAGAAAGAGGCTTGTGAATTTGTTGTATTTGGTGTTAGAGCACGGGCAAACTCTGGAGGGATCAGGCAAGCTTGTTTTCATCTTTTATAAGCAGCATCTCCCGCCCTCTCTGCGTTGCAGCCTGTGGTGACACTGACCTCTGGTGATCACATAAGTAACACTCACACTGAAGTGACACAGCTGCAATTTTGAACTACGGTCAGATCTTTCACCAGAACAGTGTCTCCCTGTTAATGAGACTATATTTTTCAGTCTGTTTTCCACCACGAAGGACAGACACAAGTACATCTCCTATGGGCTTGCTCCTACTCTGGTTTTGCACATGGGAATTATCACAGTCCTTCTGTTACTCAAATAAGTTTTATACATTTCCCAAAATACGTATTGCGCATGATAGAGAAGTTTATCGTCTGTCGCACTAGTTCTTGAAAACTGACTAGCATATTATGTTTCACAGGAACCTTAATTACTAAAACATTCTGAATAAGCCTGTGGCCCATGCAAAAATGACACTGTGCAACTTCTTGCAACACACTTCCATCTCCGTGATTTCTCCTCGCCCTCACCAAGCACAGCATTAACTCCACTGAAGTGAACGGAAACCAGATCTCCACCCACGCTATATTTTGTCCATTTAGCCAAGAAAAGCAAATAAATCCAGAGCTAAGGCTGCAAGTTTTCAATTGCTCATTTTAAATGTGCTCTATTATGATATTGGAATGATCTCAGCACACTGATGTTACAGAATCAAATATGTGCTGCAGACCTTGGCAGAAGTGAGCATTGAGTTAATGAGAAGAGTTTCATTTTGATATTCACTCTATTTTGTAACCTTAGTTCCTCTCTAATTTATTCTTTGGAAATTTTAGAACTCAATCCCATGCAGATGAAGTGAGAGAAAATATTGTGTTGCTTATTAATCGTTAGGGTAATGATACAGGTATTGGAAAGCACACTTAGAATGAACTTTAATTAAAAATGTAAGAACTGATGATACTCTCATTATATAAGCAATGTTTTTCGAACATCATCCAGTACTGCTGTAGCCCAGTAGGTATGAACAGTCCTTGATCTTAAGGATAGCTTAAAATGCAAGGAAAAGAAGGAAGGATTAATTAAAATCAGGCCATTTAAGTAAGCAAAAAATTGTTTTCCACAAAAAAACACATGCAAGGTGTCAGATTAGATGAAAGATATAGACAGCTAGATAGCAATCCCCTTGACTGTGTGTTTAACTTTTCTTCTATTGATAGGTTTGCTTGAGTAGTATTAAAACATTTCATGAATCTGTTTAAAACACTGCTTTACTGTAGCAGAATGAAAATGAGCGCTTAGTAGTCTGCTGTATGCTTTTAACAAACAGATTTCATTTACCTCTTTGAGCCAAGCAAAATTAGAAGGACCTAGGGGTCTCTGATCATTAGCCCAAAATTAATGATCAGTTATTGAATAATTAACTGTCATTGATATCTCATTTCTAAACAAATCAATGGACCTATTTAAGTATTTGTGTAATGACAGTAATATAATCCTTCCTCATATGAACTGCGAGTGAATAGACCAAAGAGAAAAAGCGCATTCTCCACCCGAAGTAATTATGAGACCTACTTAAAAACCATCTGCCTCAGCAGAAATGTAAAGTATTTTTCTGCATAATTTACCTCCAAAATGTGTGCATTTGGCTTCCACATTAAAAACTGAAACCTGTGTGAGTGGAGGTAGTGCTCCAATACCCTTGAAATGTGAGCACATGGGTGTGGGCGATATTTCTAAGAGTGTGGTAAGGCACCCTCCCCCCGCCGCGGTGTCCGAAGGACCTGCGGAGGGGGGAACCCATCGGTCATCCCCCGGCCAGGGACTGGCGAGGGGCAGCACGTGGCTCGTGCGAACGGGCTTGTGGAAGATGGGGCTAGCGAGGGAATAGGAGGCGCGGATCCCCGTGGTTCGTTAATCTCTTCCTCCTGACTGTGCGCTGCTTTCCTTCCCACCGCCCAGCACTGCTCTTCAGGGCAGTCAAACACTGTCCGGTAATCTAGGATTTAAATCAAGAGGACTGCCTTTTTTAAAAAATACTATAACGTGTGCGTAGTACATGAACAAAATTGCTGTCACTAATGAAAATGGCTTTACAGATGACTCCATCCGTGTATTTTTTGAAAATATTCTCCAGTGTCAAATACAACACTTAAGGTTGATTGTCTTAATAAAAAGCAGTGGCATGCAGGCACTTGAGGGGGGTGTGGAGGGGAGAGGAGTGCTGTTTCTTGCAAGGCACAAGTACAGAAAACTCTCAAACTATTCAAACCAGAAATTATTTTTAAATGTAATTCAGTTCTCTCAGAACACTGGGGACTTACCCACTGCTAACCCTTCAGCTGGTAGGACAATGAATGCTTGAAGCAGAATTACTTATTAGTGTTATGAAGAGATGCCGTTTTGAGCATTTAGTAAGAAGAGGTCTGTGAACATAACAAATACCACAGCTGGAAACAGAAATATTTGCCCTATTATTTCAACGAATGTTTAAACAATAGCAGCAACAATTACTCAAAGCAGCAAAAATCCAAACTGTGGAACTGAAAATCTTAATGTTCAGGTATTTTTAATAAAGTAATAGTTGTATGGGTATACTAATCCCAACATCTAGTCATTTTTGCTGTCACTCATTTGCTCCCATCCTTCGGCAGCAAGCACTTTTTCAGATTTGCCTTCAAGTTTCTATTAGTTATTTCTTAAAGAGTTCCACCCCCACTCTTCTAGTACAGCAATATCTGAATTTCTCAACAATGCTGAGGTACATTCTTTGCCTTAGCTGTCCAGTTTTAATAAGCCACCAAGTTTTTGCCTCAGTTTGGTATTCGTGGGTTTTCTAAGAGAACAGGCAGAGTCAGTAAGGGATGAGAGGGAGCAAAGATTTCCCTCTAATCCAAGCACAGGGTCTGTGTTCTCTCTTGGTTTTGAAGGTTTGTGCTCTGGAACATGGCTGTCCCCTCCTATTCTGCTGAGTTTACCAGCTGCCATGTGACAAGAGTGTATTTTAAAATGTTTGTGAGCTTCTTTTTCAGTGAAAAATCTGTAGGTCTTTCCCAGCCTTCCCAAATGTGAATATCTCTGAGACATATGCCAACATATTGGAAATTTTGTCTGTTGCAGAGATTAGACGAAAAGCAATATGCATTTATGTCTGATTCCACTTCTGAGTGTAGAGTAAGCTGTGGGGGTGAGGGTGCTCCTTGTTAAAAACTGGGGAAGAGGAAGGCTGGTGGGATTTAGTTTTTGCAGGTGAGCTGCTGCTACAGAGCTCCATTTGCGATCATGTTGGGAAAATTCAGAACCAAAAGTATTCACATCTGAGTAATATAGTAATTTTAAAAAATCAATATTTCACAGTACTTTGTAGTATTTCATAGTAATTTCTAAACACATACAACACAGAATTCAGTGTATTTATCTGTAGAAGGAATTTGTATGATGAACACAGGATAAATATAGACTGCCCCAGAGAGGAGAGGACTGAAGAACTCAGCTTTAGCCAATCCCATTCCCCATGGATGTGCAGGCATCACAGCATGTTGCAGCAAGCTCCCATCCCAACTACACAAATGCTCTCACGCATCAAGCCACTGTGTTTGTTCCTATTGTACCTGGAAAGTTAGCAATTGAAAATGAGATGTCTGTTCAGTTGACATATTCACGATGTACAGAGCATTGAAAGAAATTAAAGATGCAAAAGCAATGTTGAAACAACCAATTTTTTTTCCCCTTTCAGCTGTTTGAATAGCAAGCTGCTTCCTTCTTTCCTATGCATCTACGCTGATAATAAAAAGGAATTTTTAAAGAGAAGTGGTGAAGTTTCTTAGCTGAAAATGTTCATAAAATACCTACTTATCTCGTAATGATGAGAACAGCTAAGAAGCAATTATTATTTGCTTCAATATGCTGCCAGTGATCTTGTTCCATGATTTTATTTATTGTTTTAGTTTCACAGTATTTGAAAGAAATTGTATCATTTTTATTTTTTTTTTATCTGCATCAATATTTTTGTGGTTGGCAGTGACAGTCATCCTCAAGTTCTGCTTGGAACTATACCAGGAAACCTTTTCAATATGTTTTGAAATAAAAAATATTATTTAGATTTAGATTGCTATTTAATTGCAAAAGTGCCAGGTTTATAGCCATATTTATCAATCACTTGATAAAGGGATTTATTTGTCAGGCTGGTGTCTCAAATAAACAAAGGTGACATGCTCTTCTTTCACTTTAATAAATTGTTTATGTGTATGAGAAGCCTAAATAAAGCCTATGATGAAAAATTTGTTTTCAAAGCCATGATCTAGTCCTTTAATTTGAATACAAACAAGTGTGATTTAGAATTAAATGGATACTTTGCACTGAGATTTGCCTCCTTACTTTGTTTTGCATTTCATTTTTTTCCTTCTTCTGTTCTTATTGTGTGTTCTAAACTTTATAGCAATGAAGGGCAGCACAAATATTGCTCTGCCTCAGAGTCTGTACATATATTTTATAGACAAGTTTTATATTTTTTTAAGTGAAAAAGCTATTTTTGAAGCAATTACCCTCAGAATATTCACAGTTCAATAGTAATATCAGAGAGACCATAAAGCTAAGCTCAGAAGAAACAAAAGGAAGGCAGACATAATTTCATAATTTAGGGAATAAGGAAGCTATAAACAAGCGGCAAAAATCATGAAAAATAAACTAAGTCTCCTTATTTTTAATTCTAGATGATCCTATTAGTAACATATATAAAGGAAAGACATAATTTCCAGTATATTTTTTTTCTCTTTTTTTTAGGTTAATGATGTTATTCTACTGCTGTCTCTTGACAGTCCAGGTTTTCTTAAGCAAACCTGAAATAGATATCTTTCAGTGTGCTTGAGTTCTTGCTTTGAAACATGAAGGTAACTTGGTTTTGATTGTCATCTGATACTATCCTCTTTGGTAGGATGGATAAGAGATGCTGAATTAAAGCAAATTTATTCCAGAATTTAAACTCTGAGCATATGCTTACCTAAAATAACAACTCAAAAAAAAATTTGTGGAGGGCAAAGAGCTATTTTTTCTCCAGTTCAAGAATGATAAATACTCTTATCCAGCTGACCAAGTTAAGAAGCAATTTCAAGTTTATCAACTAAAGAAAGGATAAAGGCTTCTTTTTTTTCTTTCCACTCTTCTGTTGCTACTTCAGTACATTTATATGAAATGCAACAGAGAATTAAATCAAAACACTGATTTAATAATGCATAACATTAATGTCAGAACAGTGTTTTTATCAGCTAATGATAAACTCAGAACACCTCCCTTAGTTTACAAGGCTGATTGCAGCTAAAGGCACTGCTAGACTTCTACACATTTAGGAAACATATTATTATAGTTTTCAAAATCATTAGTTTTTGCAAGCAAAATGTATTTTGTTTACTCAAATCAGATAAATGTTATGGGTATTTTATTAATCATTTTCCTGCTTATGTATATTGACATTTTTCACCAGATTCTTCCAGCACTCCAAGTTGGGATGTCAAAAACTGTGCTTGCAGAAATGAAAGTATCCTCATTATGCAAATTTCGGTTCCACTGATAGGCATGTTCTGTTTTATAAATTACATCCTCTTGTCAGAAGTCAAATTGTATTTGAATAACTTCATGGAAATTGTCACCAAGATTTTAAATTGTGTGCCTTGTATGCCATTGTTGATTTAGTCAGTGAGTAAAAAATGGACATACGTTGATTTTTAAATATGTGCATGATTGTTTTGTCATAAATGTTATTTAAATGAAACCTAGATGCATATGTAATTTTTCATGTATATTTTTGTAAATTTTTGCATTATATAAATAATCTCAATGTTTATATTTAATAAAATATGTTAAACAGTATTAGTTGCTGTATATTTTAGTCCTAACAAGTTTGTTTCCTATAAACATTCTTGAAAAAATTTCCTGTAGGGTAAAATAAATATACATGTTCTGATAAAAATATTAAAGTATAAAAGTTAAAATTAAAAGTGAACTTGAATTATGAAAATCGGTTTTATCTGCTATAAAAAGACTGACTTTCTTATTTACATTTTTATGAAATTTACAAAAAACAAACACAAGTATGTTTCACTCATTGTTGAGAGTATTTAGTGATATTAAAATATAAGTTCATTTCTTATTGTAAACTACGCAATTTAATTAAAAATACATTAAAACTCATTACAAAGAATAAGCTGAGTTCAGAAAAGAATGTATTTAAATAATTTATAGAGCAGAGATTGTAATATAAAAAATAAAGTATTACACTCTTCTAAAAATAATTCAATGAGATATATGTTACCAGCAAAAACACGTCTTTTACAGAAGCTCATAGTTCGGTTGATCTTGGTTTTCAGAATGACCATTATTGCAGCTGGAGTAATCTTTGATGTTAAGAAAAGTGGAAAAATCAAAGTGAAGTGGTAAATATGTTCATTTTTCAAACATATTAATCTTGTCAAGATAATACATAAAATCAATCTTTGGTTGTTTTTTTTTTTTTTTCCAAAGCCTTTTATTCCCTTTTATCCAAAATATGAAAGCACTTAGGAGGATAAAGAAATGTGGATGACTTTGGAAAAATTATCTGAACATATATTTTGTCTGTTGGTATTAAACAGTGACACAAGTAACGTGAACTGTGCATGGTCAAAACACGAATTACTTGTTCAACTATTGGAATTCATCATATTTGTTCTGCTTATAATATGAATATACAGCAAATTTCTGGTACAGCTTTCTTAACAATTCAACTGAATTTCAAACCCTGACAGTAACAAATACAAATTGCACCAGCCCAAAAAAATTGTTGGGGCTAATTTTAATATTAATGAATTCTTTACAACCTCAGTTCAGCAGTTTCGATTAAGCTTTAATTAGTAGCCAGAGGGGAATCCAAAACAAAAATAAGGAGTTGAATTGCTAATTAAGTTAGTTTGATGAGGTAGAGTTTTAGTAAAAGACTGGTTGTTGTTGGCTGTGCGAGTTCTGACAGGCTAAAAATACTAAAGATTATCATTATTGTAACTAACATCCTACATTACCACCAGATTTCTGCAAGGAGCAGACAGTTCATTAGAGTACAACACTTTTGTGTGTCAGTATGAGAATTAAAGGCTTGTTAATAAGATAGCAGTGCATGGGAACCATAGACCAAGACAAGAAAACGTGCTTTTAAATTTGACTGGTGATAAATTATCTAGTTATTTGATACTCCAGTATGCATCTGAATTTAATGTGCATTTATTTGTTAGGAACTGCTTGTCAGTCAATTCATTTACCAAACGGAATTTTGTTTATTAGGCTACAGGGCTTAGTGATTTTTCTTTTGACGTGTCCATCACAGTCACATTTTTCTCAATTTACATGCTTTAGATGATAAGATGTTCACCAAAAAATTGTATTTAGTACTGAATGTGTAGATGTGAGTTGGTGCAGTGTTAGATATTCTACCTCCAGAATCTACATCTCAAAGTAGGCAATTTAAGAGAAATCTATAAACAGACTTAGCTGAAGAAGTAGAATGCAATAAAATTATATAGCTGTGTTTTTTTCCTAATGTTCCCTTTGATAACAGGTTAAAATCTTGGCCAGATTAACTCATTATCAAATGAATTTTTACACTGCCAAGTTAACTATTGCATTCAATTAAATATTTTTGACATTATAAGTGTGCTACCATAGCTCCCAAAAGATTACTAATTATAACCACTAAAGCTCTGCAGTGATAGCAGTTCAACCAAACTGCACATAAGAAATGTGTTAGATATCTTTGTAAGGATTTTAAGGAATGTCATTTGATTTCACTATACTTTGATGTTTTCTATAATTTATATTTTGTCCTTTTGCTTAAGGTTTCAAAGCCTACAAACCCAATAACGAAGGGATAAGGGAAGACAGAAAAATAAATTATATTGTTTCTATGGCATTAGATATAAGCCTGCTATCAGAGCTACATAGCACTAGTGAATTGTAATCAGGTACTTTGACTTAACACTGTTTTGTTTTATAATAAGAGTGGTTGCCATATGTTGGAAGTCCTATCTGTCTGTGTCTTAGGGGTTTCATACCTCTGTAACAAATCCAAAAACTCATTTTATAATACCTTAAATCTACCCATTGTAATGTAGCTCCACTAGTGTAAATCCACATCAAACTTTCCTCATGAATGTTGCTAGAAGATTACTTATATTATCACTGAAAGCAAGGGGAAGCATTGAATTAGGATGCAGAAGATAGAGGAAAAATAACTTTCACCAAACCTTCTTTTAATGCATAGTTTACGATTTTCTTTCACTCAGCATGAAACTGATTAAAAGCACATGGATGTTCCTCATAAAGAATGCTTTGCACGAATGGATGCATTGTTTAATATATTTACATCCTTGAATGCTTGGAATTTGAACTTTAATGCAGCAATGTAGCGGTTGATGGAAAGGAGCATATGGTGTCTACTATCCATCTATTTGAATATACAGTACCTTCCTCTGCTGTCTCACTCTCTCCCAGTGGTATCCAGGGATTCCCACTGGAAGACCAGAGCCGGTTCCTGGAAACACTGCTGGTATAAGCTGTCAGGGGCACCGTTCCTGCCGGGTGTCACACCAGCAGGAAAACAGGGTTGTACGCCCAGCGCTAGGAGCCAGAGGTACAGGTGTGCACAAGCTCTACACCCACTACCTTATTTAGATGAAAAATGAAACACAAAACCTCTTAAAGGAGACATGATAAATATGATTTGTGTTATTTGGATTATTTTCTTCAGTGCACATTTATCACAGATCAAGGCTATTTTTTAGTTCACTCTTTCTCAAATATCAGACTGACATTTTTCCATATGGCTCATTTACTGTGTCAAAATTGAAAGAAAGATAAAATTAATACGAGAAGTGCAACTACCTGAGTGAAATTTGCATTCATTTAAAAGACCAAAGAGAGATTTCTGGATTAGTGAAATAAAATGCAAGATCTTTAAAAATCCTCAAATTCCCCAAAAGCAGATAGAAAGTTTAACCAAATGCTATATTTAGAAGTTTTATATTCCCAATGTTTGTCTTCTTATGCCAGTTTCAATACTGGTCTCTCTGCTGATCTCAGTGTAATTACTACTGACTGACAAATGTGAAAATGACAGAAGAATCAGAAATTTTATATGATGCAAAAAGTCTGTTAAAATTATAACATAGAAGGGCACTCAATTACTGCTTGTTAATAAATATTTTTCCCTTTCTGGTTTTATTTTGATTTATTTTACAATCAAATGCAGGCTATTCTAGTACACAATGCTTGCAGAATGAGCATCTCTTCGTACTCTGAACATCAAAATCTTTACAGTCACATTGTGTTAACCAGATGTTCAGTTTTATAAATTGAGTTAGTGTAGAACTACTAATCATTTCAGCCTTTAAATACTTAGGATAATAAAAAGACCAATACTATTAACAGAATAGATTATTTGTTTTGAAATGCAATGTTAAAATAAAATTCATGGAATAAGCCAAGTCAAAATGAAATGAGTTTATGCTTTAGAGTCTTCATCCAAGTATATATGTGTATGTGCATGCATGTGGATATGAATTTCTGTGCATAGACATATAAAAGTATAAATATATATGTATTTATAATCCCTCTGAAACAATCTCCTGTTACTCCACTCTGCAAAACTGCAATTTTTTCAGCAGTCTCCCAGTATTAGCTAGACATGAGTTTATGTGCCTCTAGGAGTGTGTCAGTTCTCTGTGAGGGCACAGAGATGGGGGAGAGGGCTGCCTTTACATTATTTTGTTTAGAAGTTTATTCTTTAATTAGTTTGTATATACAAGCTGGTTTTATATTGATGAACTTAATTTAGGAATAATTGAATAGCACCTAACAGAAAGAAAAATTAGGCTGAATATAAAGGAAAATAATCATAGAACTTGTAATATTCCATTTGGCTGTGGCATGTTCTACAACAGTTAAGAGAAAATGAAAAACCAGGCTATGTGCTTCTTTCCAGGAAAACAAGAGAATCTTAAAGTGGATAGTAGTAAGGTACTTTTTTAGATAGAACAGATATTGATCACTCATTTTTACATAAATTGCCCACAAATATATCACCCTCAGAACTATATGAAATGCATCTGAAGCAGTATTTTGGACGGAGGAGATACTTAAAGGCTTGAGAGGAAGATATCTTCCAAAAACACACTGATGATTCTCATAGACAATAAGCACTGTTCAGGAGGGAGAGAAGTGTTTATGAGGAATTGAAATGGCCACTACAATGAACGAATAAGACAATCCTGGAAGAAAGTACATTTTTTTAAATGGAAAAAAACTCCATTTCAATAAAATAGGTTATTTATGTTTTGAATAATCCACCAATTTTAACTGCCTTCGTGTATATCCTGAGCTATGTTACTATATGAACTACAGCACAAGTACTTAGCCCTATGTTCAGTAGAGACCGAAAAACTAGAGCAAAACCCCTAAATTCAAAGGCAATAAATTTTGAGAGCTCCATTGTTTAATGGAAGATGCTTTGTGATGGCCAAATTTTGAAAACAGTACAAAAACTTCTACCAGCTCTCAGCTGAGTAGAACCCTACAGTCCTTTCACAAATTAGCTGCATACACTATTTTTGTTTTAGTGTTAGTTTCTTTTAACTCACAGTTTGGATGAATAACACTATTTCTAGCTAGTGTGAATCTATTTCCGCAGGGCACCTCAAACACAAATCAGCTTTCATCTAACCTGGCTCAATCAGGGTTTTCAAATCTCCTCTCTACGCCACCCGAATTGCTGCTAAACTTGCCATGACATCTTGCCAAACATGTACAAAAGAATCAAATTTCTGCTCAGATTCATGTTCCTGGTGATTCAGCAGGAGTTTGGAATGTGTTTTAACAGTGTCCACTACAAAATTGATGTCTCTTCCCATATCGTTAGACAGATGGACAGGCTGGCAGACAGGACCAGCCTGGTTTGGGGGCAGGGACAAAAATAACACGATCATATTTCAACTCATTGTTCAAGTTTAATGAGTTCTGCCATAGCTCCAGCACTAGAAGGTTATTGTGAGGGAAAAACAAAGGGACCCCTCTTTTGTCTTTCTTCTCAAACTATCAGGCCCCATTACTGAAAATTAAGGTTCAATAAAATTCGTATTCAGAGATAATTAGCGGACAGCTTTGTGGTGCGGCGGATAATATGACCAAAGTGCTGGTTCACAGCAGTGTGTGCTGAAGTGTGAAAGAGCAAGTTCTCCGTTGCTGCTTCTGAGGTCATACCCCCTCATCCTGCATACAATGTGGCAGTCAAAATGCAGCATTCTTACCTGCTGTGATAAAAAATACACCAAAGCAAATAAATTATTTCAACCTCCCCTCCCCCTCACAGGTTTTTTTTTTTTAAACAAAGCTAGATCATTAGTAATAAACTATGACTTCATTAGAATGTTCCACATAACAGGATTACAGAGGAATGTGTCAATAACTGGCAAAGGTTTGTCTTTCATTAATTAACACTTTTGTATGAATACAAACTTGTTATCCTCACTTTTTATAGGTGAAATATTATCATTAAAATTAGACTTTCAGTTTTAAAAAAATCTTGATGGTGTTAATTTGTACAACTGAACATTTTCCAAATATTGTTTAGATTGGAAAAGAAACAAAATTTGAAATCAAGCAGAGTTACAGGAAGACTGCTTTTCTCTGCCTTAAGGTAAAAGAAAGTTTCAGAGTTCTACTCTTTTATGTACATGTATATTGAAGTGTGCATGTACACATTTTCTCCACATAGTAGAATATTTAAGGAAGTAACTAATTGAATATTTGTTCTGGTTTTGTTGCTTAACAGAAATGCACATTAACTACTTCAGCTTTGCTTTTCCCATCTGTCACTAAGGAAACAGCTTATAAACTTAGAGATAGTCTGTAATATTGCTCTGTTTATCCTGACACAAAAGATTTCTGTGTGGACCAAGAACAAAAAGGAAATTCTACTTTTAAAAAGTATTCTCCTGAGGTAGAAACACAGGAATTTCTAATTTTACCAGTTTCACCTGGTAGCTTATAAATGTAGCTTTTAGCATTACAGAGATAGTAACTGAAATATTCACATATGTATTGGAATCCTGGCTAGAACTAAGTTCTTAGATGTTGATGTTGTTTCACCACTGACATGTTATTTCGATCACCAAATGATTCAGATAAATCCCATTAACTGAAGAATGTGCAAGTGCTTAATTTCACCCTACCTGAAAAATTGATGAGGTGATCTGAAATAATCTTCTTTTTTTTCATTTCATAATATCCTTTTTTTTTGGACAGTTTTGATCAAACTTCTGTGTGCTCTGATACATGAGCCCTTCCTGTGAAATCAGTCCCAAAAGATATGAAACACGTAAGTGAAACATCAATAAACTGGCATTTTCTCACCCCTTTTCTGGGCGTTGCTGGAAAGGTGAGTAGGATGATATTTAATGTGACCTGTTCTCCAGCAGGGTGGCTGGGATTGTTGTTTTCCTAAATACCTCTTTATTTCACAAGTCACTGAACAATAAGCATATTTTCAAAAAACAATAGGAAATATTAAATTCTGTCTTGTTCAGGAAAAGGCAGTATGTGGTGATAATTTAAAAGCCTATATGGAAATATCCAAAAGCAATGTTGGATTTGTCACCCATATTACAGAGACTTTCCATGAGCTTGAATTTGACAAATGGCTTCAGATAACAATGAACTCAATAAAGGAGGTCATTCCTTTTAATCACTAAAAAA
>VYXC01009540.1:63778-154199 GCA_013397175.1 Platysteira castanea
AATTATTATTATGATTGGTGAGGAAAAGTAGGTCTCCATCTTTATTTTTCAGGAGGTGTCTTTTTGAAATTGCATGGACTTCTAGATTTTTCAGACTTTGGGGATTTTTTTTAAATAACATCTTGCTGACAGAAAATATCAGCACCCTGCCATACAAGGTTGAAACCTTACTGATTACAGTGGAACCAGGTTTATTAACATTACATAAGGAAGCACTTTCATCTGCATTTCAGTGCCTGGTGAATTTAGTATGCGATTAGAAAAGGAGGATTAAGGCTGTGTCTACATTAGCAAATATTTCAGTATAATAAGAGTAAATCAGTAGATCAAAGCAGTCAATGCTGAAACTGTACATCCCGTGGTCGAAAGTTTTCACTTCAGTCCATGTTTGGTATGATCTCCTGGTCTGAATGTCTTCATTGCACACATGGCTCAAAGTCACGTGCCCAATGTCCAAATGCTTACGGCTGCATTAGGGAATGTACCACACCAGGGGCACCTCTGAAGTGGAGAACCTCACTTACTTTTCTCTGAAATCCACCTTGCGAGCATCTTGTTTGCAGGAACCAAACTGTGGAACAAAAAAGAACACAGTAACATGAGGAAACCAAGGGACTAAAATGTGAGTATGATGCAGTCTAGAAGTGCCTTCTAACTAGATGAACACAGGTTATAGTAGTTTTTGGAATTTAAGTGACTTTCTGACCCCTGTGCAACCTCCTCTACAGTGTAGTATGCAGCCATTAACTCTCTTTAAAGAAAGTCCTGCAGCTCCCCCTACTCCAGAGTAAGGAGTAAGACTGAAAACCCTCCTGCAGCATGCTGCAGAGTCTTCAGTAAGCCCAGCACTTTCAGTTCACCTCCTTCAGAAACATACTAAAAAAAAAATATCATAATATACATTGAAGTCTGCAGGCATGCTAAACTTACCAGGGATTACGTCTTGCGTATGTAAAAGTAAACTACAGAGGTCAGCAATATTCTGCCACTTTACAGTGGCATCTCAAGAGAGATTTCCAAGTGAGGAGCAGTGAGGACCTTTGCTCAGTCCGTGCAGCACAAAACCACGATCCCTCTGTACAGTGCCATTCTGGAGACAGTCTCAGTGAGTTATCATAGGCCTGTGACAAGCTGATAAGCCCTGTCAAGGAGTTCATAAATCATCAGTAATTATTAGCTCAGGACTGGCGCTCCTCAAACTTAGATATACTGCTTGTAGACCTGAGCAACTTCACCGGCAGTTATCTTGGCTGTCTTTACCTCTGTGGTGAAGATGTATCCACAGCCTCCTGTCAGTGCTTGAACTGCACCTTCTCCAAATCCTTACGCAAATTATATTATTCTGCTCTTTGCTCTTTTTTTAGAGATTTCTTTCAAGCAACTCAAGGCAGGAAATGCAATTGTTCCTTGTAACAGAGAGAAGCAGTTTTCTAACTACATGAAGACTGGTATTAACTGTATTTGAACTGTAGGTCAGCACCTACAGGATTTTGGTGTTTTGATTAGGTTTATTGTTTTGGTTTGATTTTTTTTGTTTTGTGGGCTATTTTTGTTTGTTTGTGTTTTGTTGATTGCTTTCCGACACAACCCTCTATAATACTTACTAATGTCAATGTGACGGTTTTAAAATTTTCCAATAACTGGGAGGGTCTGACATATTTTGATGTTTCCATAATACCAAGTTCTTACATCTATAACTCAGTATGGGCAACTAGTTTGTGTGATGAAAACAATTACAATAAAGTGTGGGTAAATCAGAGCTGTGCTCCTCCATGCAGTCACCTTCTGTTTACTTAATATTAATTATTTAAGAGTAAAATTTAGAAGCTAAGTCTCACTGTGATAGAAATATTACCTAAATAAAACCATATAATTCTGCATATCTTTTAAATATGAAGCGGGATTGGCAGGTATTTTATCTAACTGCTCTGCATAGTGTAACATGGTATTCCACAGTTTCTCAGTTCATTTGATGCCAGACAATTTTCATGCTGAAAACAGAACAAAGGGAAGAAAATCAGGGTTTGAACCAAAGTCCAAACAAAATCAAGAGTGTTTTCAGAAAATTGGATCAAACCTCAGTTTTAAAATGAAATAAATTGCATTTAAAATGAATGCTGAAAAATACCTGGGCTTATAAATTTATTTTCTTTAAAAAGATGAAGGGGATTCTATATATATATATTTCAAGGTATATAATGCATGTATATTAATCTCAAGGTCTGTCATTGGAAAATGACTGACAAATTCCACACAGGAATCCAAAGTCTCTTGTAGATGTGTGAGTGAAAACTTTTTCTCTCACTTCTCTCACAGATCCACTTTAATTGTGGAACCAGGGTCTGCTTACCACAGTCCTGTCCCAAAGTTATGCTCTGCCAGACAAGGTGCACTCTGGATCTATTCCCACCCACCCCCTTCCCATCTTCCTTCCATGGCTCTTTCTTGCTTGCTGCAGAAAGCTAACTGAAAGCATACAGACTGGACTGGAGCCAAAGCAAAGTTAAGCCTCTTACTGATAAACACAACAGGGTATCAACCTAATCTAGAGCTCAATCTATGACTTCAGTCAAGATTCCCCCCAAAAAATTTACAGGGTGTATTGGCTCTGGCTGAGATGGAGTTAATTTTCCTCACAGCAGTTCTCACAGTTCTGAGCTTTGTGTTGGCAGCCAGGAAGGTGTTGGTAGCACACCTATATTCCTCTACTCCTGAGCGGTGCTCCACAACATCAGGGCAGTCTCTTCAACATTCCCCCCTCACCAGTAGACCAGGGTGGACAAAGTCCTGGGAGGGGACACAGCCTGGACAGCAGACCCAAAGTGACCACAGGGATAGTTCATAATACAGGATGTCTGCTCAGCAGTATAAACTGAGAGGCGGTGGGAAGAGTAGGGGGAGTTGGGAGCAGCATTTGTTATTACATTTGTCTTCCAGAGTAAATGCTATGCATGCAGAAGCTCCACTTCATGGGAAGTGGATGGACATTGCCTGCTGATGGGAAGCAAAGAATAAAATTTTTCTTTTTGTTCTGTGTGCAGCCCCTGCTTTTGCTTTATTAAACTGTCTTTATCTGACCCACAGATTTTTTCATTTTACTTCCCCCTGCCTCATCTTGCTGAGGAGAGTAGTGATAGGGTGGATGGTGGCCATCTATCCAAAGCCAACTCACCCCACAACTGATCCCAGAGCGGACAAGACCAAAACTTCCTCTATGATTAACAAACTCTAATGTAATGAGGGTACACCTCTTCAGCCACTGAAAACAGCTCTGAGGCAACTGTTCTGCTAGATAACTTCAGCTGAGAAAGGCCCATATTTTATTGTCTGTCTTACAGCAAGAGTTTGGAGACAATACTGCAAATACGTCTGTGCCTGGTTTGGCGTTGACGACTCAGCTGTGCTATGAAGCACAGCTCCCTGCATTTTGGGCTGCAGGGAGGCAGCACTACGCATCCAGTGCTCTCTTCCTTGTTAGCCAAGATGGTTCGTTGCCCCTGTATGCTACGGAGCAGTTCTCCACCAGAGGAGCACCTGGCATAGGAAGGGTACATCCAACCTCCAGATACTTCACGAATGTCGGTATGCCCCCAAACTACTTCTGCTGAGTGCACACCTGGATCTCAAACATGGAAGATCTTGCCATTGGCACTGATCAGGTTTTCCCTACAGATATGGGAAGATAGAGTCCTAAAACTTAAGTTTTCAAGTGGGAAATGTGCTTTTCCTCTCGACCTCCACTCATGAATCTACAGGATGAACTGGCAAGGCTCCCTGCAGCATCAAAGTCTTCCCAGTGCAGAAGGATATATAGAGTTTCCCTCATTTAGGAGAAGACTCTGATACAACAGGAATGAAACTTCATTCACTTCAGATTTTGACATTGCAACTCCGAAGGATATAGATAAATTCTGATGTTAACAACACTTTAAGTAGTGCATAAAATCAATTCCTATTGATTAATATTAATTTAGTAATCCAGCAATCAGTTGCTATTTAAGCAAGAAGAAAGCTAATGCCCTGTTTCTGAGTAAATTATACACAGTAAACAGACCCCGAGAGATGCCAGTATTGTCTGGCTTCACTTTTCCTTAGCAGGAGGTTTGAATGATAAATGTGTCAGCCTCATGGTATTCAATTTTTTAGATATAAAGACAGGTAATGAAAGAATAATGTCTTTCCCCCATGATTACAGCCCACCCACCACCACAGTGTGTAGATGGCAGGTATCCCTTGCTAGCCCTGCACTCGCTTTCGGGCACCCGACTGCGGGGAGGTTCTGAGTAACTGCAGTCCTTGCAGAACAGAGCTCTTCTGTAGCAGCTTTGGGAATTTGGTTGTGAAACTGTAACAAAATTACCCTGTGAAGTCCTGAAAAAGAGGTAAGGAAAAAACAGCTGGGGAAATGCCTTGAGTTACTAAAAAATGTAATTTACTGTGCATTAATTATTGGCTAATTAAGTTCAGTATCTCTCTGAAAGTTTTACTGGCATTCAGCTCTTTGGTGGTTTTGATTACTTTTGCTCATTGACAGGATAAAGGTGTTTTGGAAGAGAGAAGACAACACCATCTTTGTACAATAGGTTCTTTGTAGATATAATATAAACAATTATTCCCACTGGAATTTTTGTTCATTTAGTAGAAAACTAAAATTTGTAAAGAAATTTATTTTCTGATGGGTAATTCTTTAAATTCCTGTTGGACCATCTGTAAAGAGTTTATTTCTACCTCTATTTTTTTGTTTGTTTTATGTTTATATTTAGTGAGCACAAACAGCACGCCAAGCCCACAGTCATGCTGACTTAGCGCTGGAAAATCTACTGATTTTCTGATTGCCTGATTGGATCCTATGGAATAACCATTTCTCCTCAGAACCAGAGATGAAGAAAATGAAGATAAAAGGTAATGTTTACAGCTATAAAATAAAATTAACTGAAGAAAAGGAATACCAGATCACAGAACTATGAATGTGTCTCACCTTGTCTGAGATGGCAGACATCATGAAGCTCCTAAGGTGGTATCAGGTCTCATGTCATGGGATAATTGATTTTATGAAGGCTGGCATTAATTTAAAACAAAAGAGTAGCAACTCTGCAGTGTTCTGACTGCTTTCCTGTAGATACAAAGATATAAATAACAATGCTCAATCTTGCAAGTTTTGACCTCACTTCATCATATTTCAAAGTCACAAGTAGAACTGCTGGTAATCCTCAGCATGAGGACAATTTTCCTCTGTATTTGCACAGCTGCTCTGACAGTATATGTGGCCAATGAGTACTTCCCTTTTGGTACCATGTAAAAACAAGTAAGAAAAAAAATTCCTTAGGTGGGCTAAGTACCCTTGGTAATCTTCTTTCAACAATAATAAAAAACCCTCAAATATACAGTAGTTGAAAAGTCAATGGTATAAAGTTAACTTATTACACCCACTTAAGGATAAAAGTATCTTATTTTTAAAAAGGGAGAATCAGAATCTTAGATTAGCATGTGATGCAGTATAGAGTATCATTCCAGTTCCGAATATTCTATTTCTTGTGCAACACTTAGTGGAAGTAAACATCACAGTGCCAAGTTTCATAATATGAAGCCCTATACTACGTGTTTTCTATTCCATAACATTAGGGAAGTGTTCAAAAATCAGTACAAAATCTACTTTGTCTGAATTCTTCAACTTGGTTGCCTGCATTTTAGGTTTACTCAGGAATCAGTAGGTGCTCCAAGTAACATTTGCTCTATCAGACTGTTCAGAAAAGATTTGGAAAGCTATAGTTCCTTGGTGCTACTGCATGGGTTTGTAGCATTTCTAAGGCCTATTTTTGTACTTTTAACAGGTCTATGGGAATCCATGAAGAGTAATAGTGATACCTGAAACTGAGCAATGTGGCTACGACATCCCGTAATATTAAAAAGATGGTAGCTCAAGAGACTCCAAACTTGTGAAAAACTGCACAAAACCAGAGACAGCTAGTAAATAAGAAAGATGGAACTACAAAAAGTTCTTACAACAAGTGTTCTCTGAAACCTGAGCTCATGGGCTTCCTTCAAGGTATGAATAAAAAGTCCTATTGTCAGTTACAAAAATTCAGTTCTAAATCATTCTTTTACTGAAAACAAGGAAACTTACCTTAAAATTTTAAAATATCCAAAAAGGCTTCTCTCTGACGTATCTGCATGATATGGGCTTAGCATTTATTTTTTATCTTTTTTCATCTTCTCTTCAGTGGGCAAAACAGAATTTGCTGTTTCCACATAAAGGTCGTTAGTAGCCTGAAGGTCTATGCAAATCTTTCACACCAAACACTAAAAACATTAGAATGGAGTGAGTGATGAAAGAACTAAAGAAATGAAGATTAGAAACTACTCTAAGTAAAAAAGGGATGGGGGCTAGCAACTTGTCAATACAATGTTTTGGCTGTGAATGGTCATAACTTGTGCACTTTTATAGCCAAGTTCAGAGTTATCTTGAAGACCTGCAAAATCCTTCCAGGTGAGCGTCAGAGAAGTTTGGTTTGGATTTTATGTTCCTTTCCTGGTATGTTCTTGTGTCATTCTTTTTTGAAGACATTGACCATATGATGATATTCAAATGGCCAAGCGTTTACAATTTCCAGATCTGCCAAATAGCGAATCAACCTTTATAATTAAAGGTGACAAGCTGACAAGGAAAATGAATGTAAAATTGTATACGTATATGAATTTTTATGTCAGATTGCCGTCTGTGCACTTGTTTTTTCTTTGTCAATAGCCGAAGGCTCATTTCCCTGTACTAGAAGTGCATTTTATATCGAGGCCTTCAGACAGCTCCCCTTCGCCCTAGTGAATTTGCTGATTAATTTTGGATGCTCCCCTTAATTAACACCCCAAAGGAAGTCTAGATTTTCTAGCCTATATTCCATGTAAAACAAGTGAATCTGAAGAACAATGACCTAAGGAGACAGGCGTGCTGTGTCCGAATGACATTACAAGAACATTGAATATCTCACAAGTCAGGACCTGGTCAGGCAATGCCTAGGGAAAATGTAGGCCTTTAATCAGGGCAGAAATGAGATTCATATTAGTCTAATTTCATTTTCTTTATTGCTGACAAAGAGAGGCTGGGATGGATGCCACCTGACAGTTGAAACATGGTACTCCTATGCAGGAACGGGTGCCTCTGGCTTTGATTAATAATTGGTACCATTTTGACTTGCGGGCAGATAAGTTGATGATGGATGAGAGAAAAAGAGTGAAGTGATTTATTATAAAATTAGGATAAAATAACGAACTGACTAATTGCACACAAGCCTCATAAAATGTAGCTGTGGAGTCAGAAGTGCAATGCCAGGCAACAATAATTTCCACTTCACTTTTCACAATGAGATCTTAAAGCAAAAAAGGGTAGAGACAACTTTTACTTAAGCAGCTGCTATATGGAGAAAAAGCCTTGCCCATTCTTCTACTTCAAGCACATAGAATACTGAGACTTATATTTCAGTTTTTATTATTCCTGCACTAGAAAAGGGAACAGTGGAACTAAAGAGTCCACATTAAACCAACTGTTGCTTCTTTGTTAAAACTAAGAAAACCTTGTAACTCTGGAATTTCTTTGCATACTTTAGCAGGGTAAAAATATCTAAATTTATGAAACCGAGACTCATATATATTAAAATCAAAATTGGTAGTATCACCTTTCTAGTTCACTTTTTGATGATTTGAACTTCCAAACCTGTGCCTGACAGCTATTTTAGAAGCTGAATCAACTATTGCTCGCTATTTTGTGCTGCATATGTCCGGCAGAGTACAATTGCAGATTAAAAAAGTGTATGTTATAATAACCACTGGCTGTTTGGTAAAAATATTTATTGTGCTGTTATGAATAAATGTCATTATATTCATTTTGTTTTGCAAGAGAAATGCTTGGTCACTTTTTCTTGGAAATTTTTGAAGTCCCACCTGTTATAATTCCTTGAAAAGTTTTGCTACTAGCAGTGCCAATCAACATCCAAGAGATTTTTTTCTGCAAGCTCTATTATTAAACAAGCTGAAATTACTAAATTAAATACAACTGCCAACAATATTGTCCCAATCAATTGGGTTCAGTCATAAAACTGAAAATTAATGTAGCATGGGGAGCTAAAATTTAATTCTCATGTAATTGATTTCTATTCTACTGCTAAGACAAAAATGTGGCATTTTTTCCTTATACTCTACAAAGTCTCCCATACTGAATTTTCCATGCAGATTAGGAGACAGGATTTTCAAATAATAATTTGCAACCACTTTATTTTGGTTCAAAAGCCACAGTCATGAGTTAAGAGCATTAAACTTTTTCCATATTCCTAAAGAAAAATAAAAATTACATGATATCATATCCCTTAAACAAATATTGCAAGGTTTCATATCTGATCCAGTCTTAACTGCATACCATGTGTGGCAATTTACTTTTTGGGAAGATTTAAGAAAAGTTAACCTGAATTTATTTCTAAAGTGAATTCTTAAACTATGTCAATTCCACAGGAAATTGTGTTTCAAAATTTTAAGGTGTCTTTAACATGACATAGCTTCATGAATTAGAGCAAATTGAATTAAGACTCTTTCCAAAAAATAGTATTTACCACTTACTTAAATTCTTTTTAACTTATGTCTTCATTTTATGTGGACTAACTTCTTCAAGAATACCTTATTCAAAAATCTTTTCACACTGATTCAATTAGAGTTTATTTGGAAAAAAAGCATATCAGGTGAAAGGTAATTTAACAGAACAATTACAGAAGCACCATCCTTTTTTGCCTGATTCCAAAATTATGAAATATATAATCACCTCTGTCAAAACCTGAAGGCTACATCCCATCATGACCATCATAACACAGACTTGAGAAAAGTGCATATTACTGTGAGAAAGGAGATTAGAGAGTAATACTGCCTATGTTGTCCTTGCAAATTGCATTAATGTCTTCTCACCATCAATACCTATATTTTTTCAGTATTTCAGAGGTTTTTTGGTTTAGCTTAAAAGGAAATCATTTTAATTAACTGCAGTGCTTTTAAGATCATGAGGTAAATAATGTTACAGGGACTGACTTGTGCTCTGAGCTTCTGCCGTGTACTTGAGAAGAAGCAGCACGGCTGGCTATGACAAGGACACTCTTCTATAAGCCACATTGTAAGAGGAGTTCAGGCCGTCATGTCCCTTGTCTGAGGTTGGTGCCAGGCATGAACTAACTCCACACCTTTGCTGCCTTGCCTCTGATATCTTTGCTACCACTGGGAGTGACATGCCTAGCAGAGCTGAGGCTCGCCATTTCTCCATACTGCAAGCATGACAGCATTGGGGTAGCATCACTAATGTCTAGGAGGCTCTTGGCTGAAACAATAACATTATATCAAAGGTTAGGACAGCTGAACAATTACTCACAGATTATTCAAAGACATCTGAGAGCAGCTTCAAGATCAGAAGGGAAATTGAAGTCTGTGTTCTCTGTAGAAAGAAAATTAGAAAGACAAGAGCCCAACTAGAAATCAATCCGCAACTGCCTTTGCAAAAGATAGAAAAAATGTTTCTATAAATACATTAATAACAAAAAAAAAGGGCCAAGAAGAGTCTCCATTCTTTTTTGGATTCAGATGGGAACATTGCCACCAAGGATGAGGAAAAAAAGCTGAGGTACTTAATCCCTTCTATGTCTCAGTCTTTAACAGAAAGGTCAGTTATACTCAGAGAACTTAGCCTCCAAGCTGTTGAACAGGAATGGGGAGCAGAAGAGACTCCCTGCAGTCCAAGAGAAAGTAGTTAGTGACCTGCTGTGCCGCCTAGACATTCACAAGTTTATGGGGCCAGATGCGATCTAACTGAGGTTATTGAGGGAGCTGGTCGAAGAGGTCACCAAGCCACTCTCTTTCATTTATCCTCAGTCCTGGTTAACCAGGGAGGTTCCAAACTACTGGTGTGGTGGGTTCTGATGAGGCTGACAGCTGGCCTGAAAATCTCAAAGAGCCAGATCTGAAGACAATCAGAATTTACCCGTGAGATTTACCCGTGAGAATCTGCAATCACAATGAAAGCCACAGTGAAAGCCAAGAAGATAATCAGTGAAAGAAGATGTTCTGGACACAACGAGAAGATGTGCTTCTTTAGAACATTAAGTGTGTATAAGAAGGAACTTGCATATAGTATGTAACCAACTATACTTTTGCTTGTATAGCTAATTGTATTGTTGTTTGAATGGTCATTGTTTTGTAGACAGCCCTGTCATAGTTTGCTAAGCAGCCAATCATAATAAGCCATGGTAATTGCAAAAACATATCAGAATAGTAGTAGAGAATTATAATAACTTTTTGCTTCTTATGACTTTGGATGACAATAAATGTGTATCCTGTATCCGTCTCAACTGCGACATACTCGAAGCTAGACAGTGTAATCCCCATCTACAAGAACAGTTGGAAGGAGAATCCAGGGAACTACAGGTTTGTCAATCTTACGTCAAGGCCAGGAAAGGTCATGGAACAGATTATCTCGGGTACTATCACATGGCACATGCAGGACAGCCTGGGGATCAGGCTCAGCAAGCATGGGTTCGTGAAAGGGAGGTCCTGCTCAACCAACCTGATCTCCTTTTAGGACCAGGTGGCCTGCCTAGTAGATGAGGGAAAGACTGTGGATATAGTCCACCTAAACTATAGTAAAGTCTTTGACACACTTTCCCACAGCATTGTCCAGAAGAAACTGGCTGTTCACTGCTTGGACAGGTATATGGGGTGTACTGGGTAAAAAAATGGATGAATCACTGGGCCCAAACAGAGGTGGTGAATGGTGCTACAGCTGGTGCCAGTCAGAAGTGGTGTTCCCAACGACCCAGTTTTGGGGCCAGTCCTGTTTAATATCTTTATCAACAATCTGGATAAGAAAATCAAGTGCAGTCTCAGTCAGTTTGCAGGTGACACTAAGATGGGCAGGAGTGTTGATCTGCTGGAGGGCAGGAAGGCTCTGTATAGGGATCTGCCCAGGCTGGCTCAATGGGTTGAGGCCAATTGTATGAGATTCAACAAGGTGAAGTGCTGGGTCCTGCACTTGGGTCACAACAACCCTGTGCTGTGCTATAGTCTGGGGTAGAGTGGCAGGGAAGCTGCTCAGCAGGAAAGAACCTGGGGGTGCTGGTCAGCAGTGGCTGAACATGAGCCAAGGCTGCCAATGGCAACCTGGCCTGTATCACCAATAGTGTGGCCAGCAGGACCAGGGCAGGCATTGTCCCCCTGTACTTGGTACTTGTGAGGCCACACCTTGAGTCCTGTGTTCAGTTTTGGGCCCTCAATTCACCCCACACTGAGGTGCTGGAGCGTGTCCAGAGAAGGACAACAGAGCAGGGAAAGGCTCTGTAACATTAGCCCTGTGAGGAGTAACTGAGGGAGCTGGAGGTGTTTAGCCTGGAGAAAAGGTGGCTCACTCTCTACAACCACCTGAAAGGAGGTTGTGGTGAGGTGCAGGTTCGTTCCTTCTTCCGGGCAACCAGCAACAGGACAAGAGGACATAGTGTTAAGCTGCGCCAAGGGAGGTTCAGGTTGGATATTGGGAAAAATTTCCTCAATGAAAAAGTGTCTAAGGATGAGAACAAGCTGCCCAAGGAAGTGATGGAGTCACTGAAAGTATTCAAAAAACAAGTAGACATGACACCTTGTGATATGTTTTAGTTGGCATGATGGTATTCGGTCGAAGGTTGGACTTGACAGGTCCAACCTGGAAGTCTCTTCAAACCTTAATGATTCTGTGATTCTATGACTCTATTTACCGTTTTCTTAAGACTTGGTTTCAGGATTCAGAAACTGAAGAATGTCTGTCATGGAACTTGTGTCTTCCCACGAGTTTTGTCACAGGTAGATAGGAAAACAAAATGAGATAAATCTCTCTGTCTTGGAAGGAGATAGAAAAAATTAAAGAAACGTAGTTTCTCCACGCTACTACATCCAAGAGCTGTCTATAATAAGTCTAAGTGGTGGCCTTCAAGTGTGATCTGGACTCTGGGAAACCTGCTTGAAGAACTAGAAATTAAGTTGTGAGTTATATAGGTTTTGCTGAAGCAGCTTTTTAAATAAATGTGGGACCTTATATAGAACTGAGTCATTCCAAGGAGAGAAAATTAAATCCTATGAATGTTACCCATTCCTGAATAACTTAATTTATCCTGCTGAGAAGGCTGCCAGCTCTTCACTTTCATGATACACCTGTTCCTGTCATGATATTGCAGCAGCTTTGGGATGTGAGCATCATGCCATCAGCATAGACCTTTAGATCAATATAAGATTAATCTTACTGCAAAAATCTTTGACTGGGTCAGGCCTGGATCTGTGTCTGGCTCTGTCTATCTCAGAGACACCTGATTTACTCTTTTAGCAGTGGCATTTGAACTGTGTTTTGTGTCAATGTGGGATAAAGAAACAAGAGGCCTGCATGTAATTTGGATTTTTCTAAGTATCTCATTTCAATCTAATGTACTGTTGTGTAATTAAACCAGTAAGTCTATATGACCAGCCCATTTCAGGACTTGGTCTGCTATCTTGAGTCAGAGACAAGTTCTGGTTTCCATTGCTTGTTCAGAGATGATAACAGTGTGATTTACAGGTATAAGTAACAAGTTAGATCAATTAAAAAGACTGACACCTGTCTAAGTGTAGGGTTGCACTAAATGATTTCCACATCTTTGTTTCCTGTAGGACCCTGCATTTGCAGCCCCTCCTCAGGAAGGTTAACAATGGGAGAGTTGTTTCTTAATGCTCATGAACCAAGAAAGCAGCCTTATCCTGCAGCCCAGGATTATGATTATAATCTCTGAGTGAAAACAACAGCCGTATTTTTCAGCTCCATGTGTACAAATGATCCCTGTGTCTCATACAGTTCTTGACTGTGGCATCTTGGATTGCCCAATTTGTTACAAGCCTGTATTGTGAGCTCCCTTTGTATAGTAGAGCTGAACTCACAGTCAGATACATGTCCCTCTTTCTTTGTGTACAATTCTCAGCATTTTGTGTTCTTGTAGACCTTTATAAAATATTTCAAAGTTTTTGCAGTCTTAAGAAATTTTGAAGTAATCTATTTTTTCTAATAGTGAAAGGGAAAGTACACAACTTTAAAGTTAACAGAACTAGATTTGTGATATTTATATCCCTTCTATCTGAAATTTAATCATTTCATGATAGGTCATATTAATACAGAAACTCCTTAAAGGCTGTGCTTAAAATGAATGATGAAATTTCTATTTTTATTATTACAGTTAAAAGCTTAGAAGTACATGTGCAGTTTATTAGAACATGTGCTTCTCTGGACACTGGAGAATTGATCCAGTTGGCTAGTGAATATTTGACAGGTAACACTCCTCCATGGCAAAATCACGGTTGGAAATCAAGAGAACAGTCTTTTTTTGAAAGCTTCAAGAGGAGACATCAGGCCATCCAAGAAGCCCAAGAGGCAAAAGGGATGTAGACATACTCAGACTCCTTGCTCCCTACTGCTTTTATAGTAACAGATTCTCTGGTGTTGAACAGTGGAACAATACCGTTCATTAGTTGGCCCTGGAGTTCCAGGAAAAGAATAATGATGTTCCTCCTCTCGGTATATATATATTCAAGATCTTGGGGAAAAGTGCTTTTTTGTAAAATCTTCCTCTCAGGGCAGAAGTGCTTGGTTCCAACTCTTTCTACTCTACCTTTCATATATGTCTGGATCCTTTGAGGCATGGCCAGAAGTTTATACTTCTGCAAGCACCATTTTTCACAGATTAATACAATATCATCTCATTAGAATGGAAATTCCAGGTGGGAAGGAACCCAATACTTGATCTCAAAAACCAGTCCCTACAGTGTTGGAAGGAGGAATTTCAGGTTTTGTGCTGTCAGGTTACTATTTAGTTTCAAAGTGGTAAGTATCATTTGTGCCCCTAGAGCTCTTCAGTCTAGATCACAAGTTATATTTAGGCTGGACTGAGTACTGAAAAATATGTAAACTAAAATGTTAGATTAGTATCTTAAAGGACATGCACTCTGAGTTAATGCAGAAGGATTAATATTCCTCTCATAGTCCTCCTGAGAATCATCATCCAGAAAAAGAAGAACTTGTCACCCTTTTAGAACAGGTTGAATTGAATCCAAGAACTAAGTGATATGAATTACCTTCATATTCCTAGAGCTATTCCCTGTAAATAATGGTGATCACATACATTGGCAAAGCAGCCCAGAAGAAATAGCTGTACTGATGTCCATAGTGTGCCCATACAGGGAATAGGGAAGATTTTTAGGCAAAGGGCTGTAAATCTATTCATACTGACGAGTTTTCATAACGATTTACTATATGGTGCACCAATTTGTATATGGTATTTGCACTGCAGTTGTAACCCCATGCTTATTTGCACTCTGCAGACTCATGTGTAAACCTGTGTGCAGTATTACAGTGAAACAGACCTGATCCATGAAAAACACTGCAAATATGTGAAGACAAGCAAAATGGGAAGAAGCAATTGGGTACAATATAGTCAAATGTATCATGTCTTCTACTTCAGAGTGTTTATTATATAGTCACTCTTTGTCTGAGTGCTGGAAATACCCTCTGTCAGAGGATCAAATTCTGCAGAAGACTGCAAAGAATTATCCATTGCCACCCAGTTTTCCAAATTTCCAGAAATATTCCTAATATGTCCCTGATTTTTTAATGATACAGACACTTCATGGGAACTAGATCTGAAGATTAATAGCTCATTTGCCATCCTATGTTGAGGAAAAATTTTGAATCATTTAGTTGGGATTGAATTTTAACCTCAATTTTAACCAGAAACCTGTATGTGAAAGTCCCCAAACCCCATTAGTAATAGTTCATGGTGTCCCAGCAATTAGGCTTCAAACTTTTTATAGGTATCACAAAATTAAAATACTTTTTATGTTGCATTATATGGAATTCCTAAACTGATATACTTTCCTTTTATTTAATGATGTGACAGAAGATATTCCTTGGCCTAGAGTTAGAGATGCATTAATTAAAGTATTCAGTTCAAATTCTCCAAAATAAATGAAATTGCTGAATATGGCCATGCTTGATGATTACACATATATGGCCTCTCACAAAATTGATGTGCGTTACTCTATAAGATATTCCTTGGCTATCATTTAATGAAGGTTATTGTTGTAATTTGCTAAATTATTTAAAGCTATCTTCAGGCAAACTTAAATTACTGTATTTATTTTTTAAATAGAAGCTATTTATTTCACTTTGCTCTTTCTGTAACTTACCTGCTTTCCCTTGTCACATCAACATCCTTCCAAGAGATGCTTATTCTCTTCACCCCATTACAGCAGGTTTTTTAAAGAAAATCTCCAATTAGAGAAGAGATTTCTTGGCAGTACATGCTATAAATGCATGAACCTTTGAAGAAGGTTGAGAGGTGTGATAAACAGAGTCACAACAATTTTCAAAAGGAGACCAGTAATATAAAAAAAACCCCAAGAGATGTCTGCTGCTAATGCATTTGGGCTGTATGGGTGTGTGTTTATTTGGAAAGGTGGATTTGTTATGGGAGAAGGGCTGCAGCAGGGAGGTGGTTGCCCTCTCCCTGGATTAGCACTTCATGGTAGTCCAGGGGTGGGGCTGCAGCGCCAGCCAGAACCTGCCCCACCAACCCATCCTGTGCTTCATCCTGACAGTCTGAGCAAACACATAAACCTGTCCCAGGGAGGCCACTGCCTAAACAAAGAAAAATTTCTACACCTTGAGGCATAAAAGAGCACCCCTTTCCAGGAGGGGTCATATTCTTGATTTCCACAGGGCTATCAATTAAAATTTCCTACAAGTTAATGCTGATTATGAAGGGATGGAAAACACCTCAGTGGCAAGTGAGCACTGAACTTTGTCCACTTACTCTGTGAGCTAAAGCAACAGGGGCTGCTCCACCACTTCCCTTTGTGGCTGTATTTGAATTCACTTAATTAATGTTGTATGTGCAACTCTATTGAGGCACTGCATTTAAAAGGATTGTTTACCATAGCCGTGTAATCAACCTGCCTTAGCAGCACCCTATTACCTGTGATAACAGGGTTGCTGCAATTTGGATCTGAAAGAGAACCACCTCAGCTGGGCTCTCGGATGCTTTAGTGCTAGTGTGCTGCCCTGTTATCTTCATTTGTAATTTGTTTTCAAGAACAGTGATTTGCATTTCAGTTGGATTGCACCTTTTAATGTACCACAAACGTAAAGTGGCTGCAGTGAAAACTTGCATCTCCACTAGTTTTCAAACCATGCATTTGAGGCTTCAGTGGAGAGGATTACAATTACAATTAAAATCAAAAGCTTGTTCATTCTTTTAATGACACATACTAAACCCTTTCTATACTAAGCCTATTGTGGTGCTATACGATCATGATTTTTTTTAATATGAAATAACTGCATGTGCTCTGCGTTATCATCCACTACACACAAATGCTGTTTGTCTGAAAAGGACCACATCCTGCACAGTGAGTTCAGAGGGCAATTTACATTGAGAAAAAATGTAGAAGAACATAAAAAAAAAAGTAGGGAAAAGCCCACTGGTGGGGTTTGGGTTGTTTTTTGGGGGGGAAAGGGGGAGATTTTTTAAGTGGGGCATATTTTAGTAAGAGACTTCATTTTCCTAGTGTCTGCCAAGATACTTAGTTACAAAGACATTTATTGAGAGCATAATTTTATTGGATGAAGAGTAAAATATGGCTTATTTTTCTTTTAATGAGCATTACATGAATAAAGGAAGGTTTGTCAGTTTTTTCTTATTTCTTTTTATTTTGTTTTTTTAATCTTGTAGTTTCCCCACAGCCATAAATTTCCACTATTCTAAATTTGCTTTTTTTGTAGTAATTCACAATTATTTCCATCTAAGGTTTCTTCTCTCACTTTAGAAGGATATGCAAATGGCAGACATTTATGTTCTTATTTGGATCTTACTGTGTCATTCTTCATCTGGAAACTGATTAAAAATTCTTTATGTAAAAATTTAGATTTTGGTGAGACTAAAACTTTCTCAGATCATGCATGGCAGAAATATCTGTGTGAGAACCTTTGCTGTGGTGTTCAAAATCTTCAGCTCCAACCCAAAGCCATGCCTGGGTTCAGGCAGCCTAATAATTCATATGTACCCTAATTCTCTCAGCTCCTGATTGCCAGGCTGGGACCACCCCGGCACCCCAAGCACATCTTCCTGTCTCCTTGAGAGGTTAACCTGTGTCCCAGGACAGAAGAGATTCAGACTCCACAGCAATGGGCTGAGGAGTGTCTGGAGCAGGTGCTGCTTACCCTCCACAGAAGGCCACCAAACAGGTTATTATTTTCCTGTTTTTCAAAGACAGTTGGAAGTCCTGGAAGGCACCATGCTCTGATACATGAATTTTCTTTCTCCTACAACTCAGCAGAAGTCATGGAAATGCCTACTGCTTTGTGGCTAGAGATTTGAATGCCTTATAGACAAGATGGCGAGGATCTCTCAATTACTTCTAAACAGTCTGCAAGAAATGGGAAAGTTTCAGCCTATTCTCTCTAATTTTCCTGAGTTAATGAAAAATTATCATTGACAAAAGTTAGATAGCTATATCCATAAATAATATTTAAAACAGTCAAGTGTCTGAGTCAAGTCGAAGTGGTTTTCATTTCAACCTTTAACAAGAAGATAGATTAGAGCTCCTTTCCAAAATGAAATATTGAAAATTAAGGCTTCTGGTTTAACATTAACTGAGGAGTAGGTGGCATTCCCTCCACTGAACTGAAATGCTTTGAAGGCAACTGTCTACTGAAAGTATGTCTTTGAGGTTTTCTCTATATTTAGCAAGAAGAATGGGAAAGTCATGCTGACCTGAAGATCTCTCATACCTAACCTGACCAACGTTTGGTGAAAAAAAGGTCTCTGCCTTAATGGTAGACCAAAATGGAATTTGCAAACAGGTTACACAAAGCAATCACACACATTTTAACAGAGTATTATCTTGATGTTTCTCTCCACCTACTCATGTCATTTTATATTCTAACTAAATTCAGTATTACTTTGCGTCAGGCAAGCCTTTCTTCTCAGGTGTTCAATAGTATGGGAAGGGCAGGCTTAAAGCATATTTAACACATTTTACAAATTACCTAAAGATCATAGCACATTAATGAAGAAATTAGATTTTTAATACTCATCACAAACAGCATAAAGAAACCTTAAATCTGATAACCAAAGTGATGACAGAGTGATTGACAAATGTCATCGTGGTGTTCCAGGGGAGCTGTCTTTCAAACACCTCATACACTTCATTCATCTCTGTGAGATGATTTTCTAGTTGTTCTACAAAAGTGCATCATTGAACAGGTGGCTCAGCCTGACCCCTTAGCATCAGTTCAGTGTTCGACAACAAAACTGTGATTTCAGAAGTAACCAGTGGTGGTTTCAAAATTAGTAAGAGATTTCAATTTTTATTCTTTTTCTTTTGTTTTAACTGAGCTTTCCTCTTTTTTCAATTGTCATACATTTGTACTGTGATTAGGTTTTACAGTGGTCACTTTCATGATTCTCTTTCATTTTTAGTTTATGAAAAAACATTTACCATTTCATAAAGGGTCCTAACAAAATGAATTTGATGATCTGTGATAATTTGTACTAGATTAGCTAATTTTCTCAAAAGAGCTTCGTGAAAGAAATTATGTGGAAGCAATCCCAGACAATTCAGTGGGAAATGTGACCTTGTTTTCCCTGAAAGCTATCTTCACGTGCCCAACAGATGTGCCTTGTGTCATCTTCTCCAAGTTAGAACCTAAGAAGTTCTGAAGAAGTAGCCTGTTTAGATACCACTGCAGAGCTCTGCTCCCCATTACTCACTGTTGTTCAGGTAAGGAATCTCTAGTCCTGCCCTCCTGCAAACTTGGAAGGTTCTTTCATAGTTTTACCCGTGAGGGACGATCACCTGTATACAGGCCCTGTACTTTTGCTTCTTAGTCAGCACCCATGCCTTGACAACCTGACTTAATTTGGGCCACAATGATTTTCCCTATGAACATTCTCTCCATTAGAGAAAGGAAGCTCTGAGGTGAGATGAGTTGGTCAGAGCATGGGGTTATTAACGCCAAGGTCACAGGTTCAGTCCTCATACAGGCCAGTCACTTAGGAGTTGGACTCTATGATCCTTGTGGGTCCCTTCCAACTCAGACTATTTTGTGATTCTGTGACAAAAGAAAATGCAGTTATAGCCTTCATGTATTCATTTCTAAGTCTGATGCCATTCTTGAAATTGACACCCAAGGAAATAAGAGGTACTCAGCACAATTTTGTGATGGAATGTTTTTGTTTATTGGTATTCCTAAAAAGCATCAAAAAGAGAGAAAGTTTTCATGGTTTGTCTAAGAGGAGGGGTTTTTTTGGACATTGAATTAAACTTGCACTGGATATCACTGTGAGTTAAAATAACAATATTTGCCTTCATTTTTCATCATCTATTGGAGATATTTCAGAAGACAATCACTTTCAATTGAATAAATCCATTTTATAAATATAATAAAAATTGGTTTTTTTGGAGTATTTGTCTTTATGATTTTAATAACAATGAAGATGAAACAAAGACATTTGGTACATTTCAACCTTTCTGACTTCAAATTTCTTTAGTAGGCAAAGGTTTCACATAAGATTTTTCACACAAAATTTTAATCCATTTCAAATAACCAGCGATTCCCTGACAGACTATTTCAAAAATTGCCATCAGTCATTGTCCGTTACAATTTAGAAGCTAGTCTGTTTTGATTGCCCCATTTCAGGTAAAAAAAAATAGTACCCATGTTGCTCCAAATGAGAAAAGGTCATATTCCTAATGGAACTGAATATAAATCCGATATGATTTTCATGTTACACATTACATCATTAGCTACAGATTTATAGGGAGAGAGCTAATATATTAAAGACTGTAACATAGCTCTCCTTCTCAAACGCACCTAATTTTTGAAGTTAGACAGCACTAAATTTCTTACTATAAGAATTTCCAAAGTATTTTTCTTTCATTGGCTCTTTCCTTTAAGTGAAGGCTTCAGAGCTGATGAATATTTCATGGGTAGAAAAACATCTACAATACAAGGTTTTACCTACAAAATCTTTGGGGAAAGGGAGAAATGGCAGGAAGGCACTGTAAGGACAGTTCTTTTAAGAAGTCTTTGGAAAAGGGTCTCCATTTCATTTTCCACATCAATAACACCTCCTTCACCCCTTAATACTTACTTCCTTTCATTCCATTCCATAATACTGTTCAGTCATTTTTGTAGTTTTCTTTGAATTAAAGAGTGTCTCCTGAGCTGGCTAAACCATTTTAAAGATAAAAATTTAAACAGAAAATTTGAACAATGGAAAAAAATAAAAAGGACATCCAAATGTAGTAGTTGTAAATTTGTACAAATCTGTGATATTGAAATAAGAATCAGCAGAATATTCAAATGTACATTTTCAATTGATTTCTCCCACATTCTACAGTTCAATCCTAACAGACTTCTCTCCTGGATTTCAGGAACACATTTGAGCTCAGAAGTATCAAGGGTGACAAAAATTGTGTATTTCACTAAAGACTGTCCCATTCCAGGCATTAGATGAACTCTCATGAACAAAACATGTAGAACTCTCTTCTGACTGATGGTTGCTAATAGGCAACAATGACACAAAACCAAAAACCAAACCAAACAAAAATAAGCCCCAAAGCAAACACAGAAACCTAACCAAACACGAACAAAAAGAACCCCCACCAAAGCCACAAAACAAAACAAAAAACCCCACCACAATCAAACCCAAGGACAATACAACTCATAAAACCTCTTCAACCTGTTTCAAAGAAAAGTAAGGATATCAATCACTCAGTAAAGTCCACTAACAGCTCTTTTTCTTATACAAAGGTTTCTTAGGTAGTATGACAACTAGTGAAAGCATAAAACCAGAGAAATGGAGAAAGAAAAAGAAAAAACTCAAAACAAATCTAATCCCCTTCCCTGTCTATAAGTGGTTTCATCCTTTGAAACCTTTATTTGTCATTCTGTTCTCAGGCTTCAATGGCACATGGTAGAAAGTACTGGCTTGTCAGACAAGAACAGAAGTCTAATATTCAAATTACAAATTCATACTTACAACAAAAAAATCTGTGAGGCTTAAGAATGTTTCTTACCATCTAAGCCTATATGTTATATGTTTAAATACCCGAATATTGAATGTCTAGGTGAAGCCCCCTTTCTACTAGGCTTCTTAAGGCAACCTTCATATACTAGATTTTCTAAACCATTAGTCATTATTGCTGTTTCCTTTTCACCTATTTCTGAAGTGGAAACTACGTACTGGAGTCAGCATTTTCAATATTTAATCTACAAGCAGGAAAAATTGCTCTAGATTCCTCTGCTTTCACGTCTTAAGGCTGTGTCAGTCTTGTAAGACTTTACAATTAGTAGATTCTTTACCTTGCCAAATATGTCCTTCTTCAATGCACTGATTTATGGTGGGGTTTGGTTTTGGGGTTGTTTTGTTTTCCCCTTTCTCAGAAAAGATTGCTTCATCCTGAAAATGTGAGCTACTTTTCAGTTTTCCCAAATGTGTCACCTTTCATTTAACTGAAAAGCATTAATGCTGAGTTAGTGAGCCTGAATATATAATACACATCTTTTGCTAGAATATCTCTTTGTTATTCAACATGCCACAGAAGCTCAGACTATCTGCGGACTTCACCAGCAAGAGCTTTTTATTTTTTTTCCAGATAACTAGTAAAGATATTGAGTAGGTTTAGGTCAAGGATAATCCTGTTGCAGCTCTTTTCAGGATTTGAATTACCAAATTATTTGTTCTGCATCTGTAATAACTTTTTCTGATATCTCACTTGTTAAGTATTTAACGATTTTACTTTCTATAGTGAATATAAGAAAATATTTTAGAGGTCTACTTCAAAATTTCAATTATGTTGGTCAAACAAGATTGAAACTTCATCAGACAATTAGCACTATATTTGTGTAACATGACCTTTTTTATACAAAGCCACATTGACTCTCTGTTAGGCTACTACCTTCTACCTCTTTCCCAATCACATCTCTCCCTATTCTATTCATGACTTAGGTTGTGATCTGTCAACCTAAATGAAATTTGTAGTGAGTTAGATTGTTCTGCTTAATTTTTTAAAGTACTCACAGAATGCTTGTGTTGCATCACATCTCTCTGAATTTCCTCCATCACTGAAGTTGTTTTCAATACCAATACAATGGCAAGGATTTTAGTATTTATCAATTTACATGATTGTATAAAACTGAGTATGTCTTTTTCACCTGGTAGGGCTTTTGTTTCTTAAAGCTTTTATTTTCTGAAAATTACTTTTTTAACAGAGTTACAAAAACTGTATACTTACAGAAAGGCAGATGCTGTCTATATCTTCAGCAGAAATACTTGAAACCTGGGAAATGACTTTGTCTTTTACTTTCTTTTCCTTTTTTTTTTTTTTTTAATGGATATTAAGGACAGAAACTTAAATAAGTCACACTATAAAGTTAGCCTTTTAAGCTTTTAAAAACTGGGATATGGAAAAGGTTACCTTCTTAGTGCAGTCTTTTATATTCCTGCTCTTCTTTGTAAGTATATGTCTTACCTTTAATTGTGGTAAAATAAAAGATATGCCATAAAATACACAGCATGGCTGAGATAATGTTACTACAGGAAATGGTATTTCCTGACTTTCAAGTACTTGAAACTGTCACCTTCCCAACATATTTTCTTTATGTATGCAATTGCACTCTCATTTGTTCATTTTTCTATCTGTGAGCACTCAGTTATATGCTTGAACATGAACAGATATTAGAAAAAATTGGACAGATATTAGATTTTTTTTTCACTGAAAGACTGGTTAGGCAAGGGAATAAGTTGCCAGGGAGGTGGCGGAGTCACCATTTCTGGAACTGTTCTGGAGGCATCTGAATGGGGCAGTAGGGGACATGGTTTTCAGGGCCATTATGGTGGTGCTGGGGTGATGGTTGTACTAGATGATCTTGAAGGTCTCTTCCAACCTTGATGATTCTGTGATGCTATGAACAAATGGGGGTACCTACTTAAGAGAAAAGTCAGGAATTTACTCCTATTTTTGGAGGTACCAGTTCCATACCAGGCTTTACTTGCACATTTCACCATTCTCTCTTAAAGGCTCCAGGTTCCATGTGAAATAAAGGTGGCCCAGTCTTTTTCTTTTCCTTTTGTGGTGCTATCTCTCTGCTGAATGTCACATATAATTTCGATGCAAGAATATTACTACATTTTCACTTCCACAGGTGGTCTTTTGTGACGCTTTATTCTCACATACCTTTTGCTGCAAGGAAAGCAAAAGCAAGGAGTTAGGTAGATACAAATGACTGTACTGACATGAATTTATAAAGAGTCAAAAAAAATACTTGGATATACCAGTGTGACTCCAGCAGTGGAGCTGGAGCACTTATGTCACAAGGAATCATAAAACAGACCAGATTGGAAAGAACTTCCAAAGATCATCCTATCCAAAGTTTTGTGAGAAAAAAAGAGAGGCTGTGGGAGCTGGGCTTGGCAGATCTGGAGCAGAGACAGTTTTGGAGGCACTTCCTTACTATCTCCAACTATCAAAATAGAGAAAAGGGATCCAAATGCTTCTTGTTGTTTCACAGCTAAAGGAATAGAGGCAAAGGACACACGTTTCAGGAAAGGAGTTTCCCACTGAGTACAAGGAAAAATCTATTTGTAGGAGAGTAATGAGAAAGACACACCATTACATATACAAGTCATAGGCATAGACAAGACATAGACAAGTTAGCTGGACAAGTCTCTATCAGTCTGCTTGACCTTTGAAATCACCACTGTTTTGAGTAGGGTGCCGGACTGGATGGCTCATAAGAGTCCCTTTTCATCTGCATTATTCTGTGTTTCCAGAGTTGATAACCCAGTGGAGACCTGAACGGTTTGAAAGATCAGTCTGTTCAGCTGACAGGAACTCACCCTTAAGGTAGCCCACACACAGGCCATGTTACATTTCATTTCAGGATTTTAGTGTATGGTAGGTAAGGAGAAGGCTGGCTCTTTCTGAAAAAAGCCTCTTAGGCCTCATAGGCCTCTACCCTTAGTTTCTTCCTCTTGTTTATGACCCTCAACTTGTCTTTTGCTCTGTATTATACTAGAGTTCTACACATACTTTTCTCCTAATTCCTTCTGTTGATGAATCACCTCTTTAGTGTCTCCAGCACTACTCACATGAGTAAAATTTTTAGGACTTGAGTGAGGTTTTTTCCCCACAGGATTCCTGCTGGCCTAAATCCAAAATATCTTTACAACGATAATTAGCTTTTCATTTGTATCTGTACTTCACCAAATAAAGGGGACCCTCATCTTGAGAGTGATATTTCACTACATATGCCAAATAAATGACAGGCATTAATAGCAATGATCCCTTTGTCTCAAACACTTAGACTTTATATACTACACATCCATCACACTTGGTTTTCAAGATGACGACAATCTCGGCCCTTGATTTACCTCTAGCAGAATTTGATAATGCTCAATTAGCTTTTTGCTCTAATCAATTTTTGATGCTAATCAGTATTGTCCTCTAATTTACCATGAGTACGTTATGAGAAAGTCGTAAGGAGTAGCCATACTCTAACAGCTTTTCTCATTCTGCAGCCCCTAGATCATTTGAATATAAAGGAAAAGAAATCCATCTATAATTAAATCTGGCCAAGGATGTCAAGGAAAACTTCTCATCATGGAGGACTTCTTGAAATGCATCAATAACACAAGAAAAACAAAGGATAATGTGGGCCTGTTACTAAATGAAGGGCAGACCCCGGTAACAGAGGACACAGAGAAGGCAGAGGTACTGAACGCCTTCTTTACATTGGTCTTCACTGACCAGTCCAGCTCTCAGCAATCTCTGACCCGGGAGACCAGGCTAAGGGAATGCTGGAGGGAAGACTTCCCCTTGGTCAAGGAGGATTGGCTTGGAGAACATCTAGGCAAGCTTGACAGACACATGGGATGTATCCATGAGTGCTCAGAGAGCTGGAGGACATCATAGTGAGGTCACTCAGGATCATCCTTGAAAGGTTGTGGTGATCAGGGGAGGTGCCTGTGGACTAGAAGAAAACAAATATCACCCAAGTCTTCAACAAGAACCAGAAGAAGCACCCAGGGAACTACTGGCTCGTCAGCCCTACCTCAATCCCTGGAAAGGTGATGGAATGCCTCATTCCGGAGGACATTTCTGTCCACAGGGATGGCAAGAAGGTCATCAGGAGTAGTCAGCATGGCTTCACTAAACGTAAATCATGCTTGAGCAACCTGATTGTCTTCTGTGATGAAACAACTCCCTGGATGGATGAGGGGAGAGCAGTGGATACTGTCTACCTTGACTCCAGCAAGGCTTCTGACACTGTCTCTCACAACATCCACATAGGCCAACTCAAGAAGTGTGGACTGGATGAGTGAGGTGGATTGAGAACTGGCTGAATGACAGATCCCAGAGGGTTGCAATCAGTGGCACAGGGTCTAGTTGGATGCCTGTCATTAGTGCTCTCCCCCAAGGTTCAATACTGGGCCCGGTATTGTTTAACTTACTCATCGCTGATTTGAAAAAAGGTGCAGATGCCTCCTCAGCAAATTCACTGGTGACACAAAACTGGGAGGAGTGGCAGATACCCCAGAGTGCTGTGCAGCCCTTCAGAAGGACCTCAACAAGTCGGAGAGGTGGGACCATCTGGAATTCAACAAAGACATGAGCATTAGAAAGACCATTGCCAGCAAGTCAAGGGAGGTGATTCTGCCCTTCTGCTCAGCCCTGTGAGGCAAATCTGGAGTGGTGTGTCCAGTCCCGAGCTCCTCACTGCAGGAGGGACATAATGCTCCTGGATCAGGTCCAGTGGAGAGCAACAAAAATTGTTAAGGGACAGAAGCATCTCTCATATGAGGAAAGGTTGAGGGAACTGGGGCTGTTCAGCCTGGAGAAGAGATGACTGAGAGGGGACCTCATCAAGCATAAGGTATGTAAGTACCTGAAGGGGGGATGTCCCCAAATATCTCTCTTTTCCTCCATGCACATTATGGAGGTTTCACAAAATCTCCAGAAAATCTAATTAAATGCTCACATATTAACTGCTTTGGAAAACAGCATGGAACATGGTATCAGTCAGCCTGATGAACCTGCCTGGTTTGTGTTTAAAATTAATCACTTGGTAAAACCAGTCCTTCTAAATTGAGCACACTGTGTTACTCTCACAGATAACAGAAAGAGGTAAGTACACAAAGGCTTCTGAAGAAGCTTTTGAGCAGCTCTTTTATGTGCCAGGACTAAACAGGCAGGGTAGGCATTCAGAGGCCACCTCCTTCCATACAGAGGACAGAGGTAATCACAAGCAAAAGCAATAACCTCAGAAAACATTAAGCCACTCTGTGTCTGGCCATCACAAGAGCTACTAATTTCCCAGCCACTGCAAATGCCATCTTTCTCAATAAAGTAGTTATTTAGGAAGCCAGAACAACACTCGTTTTATTGCTGTTTCCCTGCACATTTTACTCTGTCATGAAAACTACCATTTTTATTTCAGTTTCCCTCAAAAACATGTGATAAAGTACATCTACTCAGTTCTAAACCCAGCTCTAGGTGTGAGGGGGTTTTTCTACTTTAGTTTTTTTTGCAAATTGCCAGCGATGTAAGAAACATTTTGGCTTAAACAACAGACAAGACCACTTTGTAGAAGTTAGAAAGAATCTTTCTTGGTCAGTAAACTCAATAAACTTAGATTTAGTATATCTCAGACATTATTCATTTAAGGTAATCTGTAGTGTCACTTCTTTAACAATTTAAAATATAAAGTTTAAATCCTATTAAAAATTGGATTTCATTAATTTCAATGTACATTTTAATATATTTTCATAGCTCTAATTAAATACAATGTTGCCCTGGTTTTGTAAGCCTTCTGTTTTTAACCTTGGAGTCAGATTCTTTTCACACAGTTTCATGTAAATAATAGCCAATGTTTACTTAACGGTATTTTCTGTTTTTCATTCCTTTTGTGATATGACAACTCTGATGAGCACCTTTCTTCTCCAGTGGGATTGAGAAGGAAGTGACATGCTCTCCAATCCCTTGTGGAGTTGGGACGTGTATAAAAATGAGATAATGTAAATAAATCCATTCCATTTCCTCCTTTCTGCTGAACCTGGCAGGTGTAAGAGCGTCTTTATTGTGTCTCCGCGGACACAATACAATACATGAAGATTGCTTTTATTTACTCATTTTAGTAGTTTTAATATCAGTTCTCTTTATACCATTAGTACACTTCTGAAATTTGTACTTAAGAGAAACAAACATTTTTGTTTTGAACACTACCTTTTGAAATATTCATTATAGACCTGCTGGCTAATTCAAATTCTTTTTATATTGATATGATCTCAAAAGTTTTGTTCCTTATAATTAAAGTATCTATTTATGATTAATAATTAAGACCCAATTTATTTTTCTTTTTAATTAATATTAATTATTTTCATTTATTATAATGTTTAAAATATTTCTTTTACCTAATATCTCTTGCATTTAATAAATGACTTTCAAGTATTTTGGAAAGCAGCTTAGTGACTACCTCTGCCAGTTCCTTTAGGACCCTGGGCTGCCTCTCATTGGGTCCCATGGTCAGGTGTCTCAGATCATCACAAATCTGATGTTTTCCTATGATGGGTGGGACTTCATTCCCCTAGTCCCTGCCTTGAGATTCAGGGCCTCAAATGATATGGGAAGGGCAATCGCCAGTGAACACTGGGGAAAAAGGTTGTCAGCCTTCTCCATGTCAATTGTCATCAGTTTTCATGTCTCATTTACCAGTGGAGTAGAATATTTTTTGTTCTTCTTTTGTGACTAAGATACTTAAGAAGCCCTTGTGATTATTCATCACAAAGCTCAACAAATTTATCTCCAGCTGTGCCTTAGCTTTTCTGATCCCATCCCTATACTCCTGAGCAGTATCCCTATATTCTTCCCAAGACATGCATACCTCCTTCCACTGTGTATGCATTTCCCTTGTATTTCAGTTTGACTAGGAGGACCTTACTCAGGCATGCTGATGTCCTGCCTTCCTTGCATGATTTCTTGCAAATGGGAAGTGAGAACTCTTGTGCTCTAAGAAAAATACCTTTTAAAAGCTGATAACTATCTTCTGCTTCTTCATTCCTGAGGACAGTTTGCTGAGGGCTCCCAGCTACTTGTCCTTAAAGAACCAAAAGTTTGCTCTTGGAAGTTTTAAGATCTTGACTTTACCTTTTGTCTGTCCTGTATCCCTTCAGATCATGATTTTCACCAGGGCATGATCACTGCAACTCAGGCCACCATGAGTATGGACTTCTCCTTTAAGTTCCTCTGAGCTGAGCAACAGATTCAGCAAAACATCTCCTCTCACTGGACTTTTCTGGATTAGGTTATCCTCAATGCACTCCAAAAAACTCCTGCTGCTTGCAGCTTTCTGTGACACTTTTCCAGCAGGTATCGGGTACTGGACCTAGTACCAAATCATGATGTTAAATTCTGTAACAATTGACATTAGAGTTAAACAACATTTCCACATTGTTTCCATCTAAACCCAAAGAGATGAGCACCTCTTAACCATATATTCTCAGCTACTCCAGTTTAGTATCTGATATTCAAATTGCAGTAACACTAGTATTTAAACAAGATCGCAAAGATCAGAAGAGGAAGGATACACTCAAGAGTTGTTCAATTACCCCTTGTAAAAACAGTCAAAAATAATTACTAATATAGTCAACAACCCTTCCAGAACTGAGGAAATATATTGTCTTCCTGTGACCTTGGCAAAATTCACCATGAGTCCAGAAAGTGTTGATATGTCTGTGACAACACCAGCTCCAGTGTGAATTAGGTTATTAGTCTCCTTAATTTGTATCATTACCAACTGTTTACAAAGCCTGTGTCTTTTAAGATGGTTGATTAAGAAATATCTTTAACATTTTGCAGTTGAATCACAGCAAACCCAACTGCTGTTGTCTTATCTCACATTTTTTAATGAAAAGTGATGCAATTCTTCACTCCAGTGATTTACACCTGAATCAGAGTACTGAATTACTCTACCTGAATGATATGCTTCATCTTCAGCTTTCTTTTCTACAAATCCATTAACATGATTGTGTCTGAAAGCATCCATAAAACACATTTACATCCCTGTGTGTCTGAGCACAGGTCATAACTCCAGAAACATGAACATCAGCTCTTTCCAAATGTCCCATCCATGTGTAAGCCCTTTCCTTTGGATTTAGAATAACGTCAACCAGAGATGCCAAATGATGAGATGTTTGACTCACTATATATATATGAAATATAAACATCTCTTCTGGAAAAAAGCTAACGGTAAAAAATCATAATCATTAGCTTATTAAGGTTACTCACGATGTTGTCAGGGAATGTTCTTGTTCCTAAAGGAAATGCTGTGTTTGCATGTATATCCCTTGTCAAAGATGTCATAGTCCCTAGAGTGAGAAGCTGGTCTCTGAATGAGTAATAATGACTCAAACATAAACTTCTTCTGGGTCTTTAAGCGTTTTTAAGTTAATAAATATAAGGATTCCAATGTAAAATTTACTACTTAGAAAATCAGTTTAAAAAGAAGCTTCTGATGAGGCCATGTAAATCTGCAGTGTTGGGTTTGGGGTTTTTTCCTTTTAAATTCTTTTTCTTCCAGATTCTGGAGGAAAAGTGTTGCCTTCTAGTAAGTCCTGCAGAGGTTAATATATTCATCTTGAATAAAGCAAAAAAGCATAGTAACATTTGACACATAAAAGGATAGAGGAGCACATTAAGGGAATGCAAAGAACTAGCAGCTCAAAGGCAACAGTTGCATAATATTAACAAAGTAATGAGAAGTGTGCTACATATTAATAATTATGTGACCTTTTTATCTTGATTATTTAAAAATCGTGTTATTTTAAAAATGAATAAACAAATGCCTTGTTTATCCTTACATAAAGCCATAGTTTTACTTGATGGACTATGTACAATCATTTCTGTATTGCTGAAGTTGAATGCAGCTGTACAGGTCATTGTAGCATTTATCACATCAATCTGTTCCTCCCATTTTTTGGAAAGTTGCACATCAGGACAATCATCTCTTAAGCTAAAGCCTTAGCTGAAACAAGGATATGCAAGTGTATTCATTTATACATAATGAAATTTTAAATTCCTAAAAGACAAATACGATTAAAATTAAAGAAGAAATAAAAGAGAAGAAAAAAGCCCTACAAGTAAGACTGCATTTAAGTTTGTTATACACTTTAATGAGACACAGTTTCTTATTTAAAGTTGTAAAGATTTGATTAATTTTTTATTATCCCTATCATTAATAACCATAACTGCAACTTCAGAGGATTTGTATTTAAAAAAACAGAGGCAGCAGTTGAAATTGTGAAATAAAGAAAAGTGGTCTGCAACCTCTCCATTTAATTCCTGTACTATTATTAATTATTTATCAGATGCTAAGACCTCTGGGTCTATTCAACATGAGTATTTATGTTATAAAATAAGTGCTGACGGTCAGTTAACCTAATATAACCTAAATGACTCAGCTTATTATGAGATAACTTATCACCTTTCCAGCGAGAGCTGAATTGTCCTAGGAAGCCACAGCTCAAACTCTGGAGTCCCTCTGTGTGTCACAGAGATGAAAGCCCAAGCTGTTTGGGAGCCCCTTGAGGCTGCAAAGAGCAGCTTCTGCACAGCAGCTGTGCCAGGCACAGGGCAGAGGGCACCGTCCAGCTTCTCTGTCCCTGCCAGGGACTCAGCATCCAGAGGTACAGGAAGAGCCAGGCTGCCCGGGCAGGGAGAGCTAACTGCTAAGGGCATTCAGCACTGTAGACTGATGTGTTACATGGACAGCTTTTCCAGCAAATCTGGCAAATTCTGCCTATTGAGGAAACTGCAGTTATGCTACCCAAATCCATTAAGAACCTGCCATCAGCTTCCTTGTCTCCAGTTTCTCATTTGCCAATTGAGACAAAACTATCTCCCCCTAGTTGCAATAACTGCCCTGTAGAGCAGCAAAGTTATTGGTTTTTATAAAGGATATAATTTATACTGCCACAATGGCAAACACAACAGTTAAGAGTGTGGTATATCATTAAACTTTGCAGAGCCTTAAATAGATATTACAAGTAACCTAAACAAATGGGTCTCTCTTCCCCCACAGATCTATAAGCTTGGTTACTTGAATGGGAGAAGAGGAAAATAGCCTCATACCAATCATTTGGCAAGATGAGTTTTTTTTTTTTTCTGGAAGACTAGAAATCAGATACCTCAACTCAAAGTAAAACCATGATTGAAGGATGTAGATCTCAGGAAATATCATGCTGTGATAAAGCAAAAGGCATATGGGATGTGTAACAGCTAAGGATAAACAGCCCATGTGTAAGTCATGCCAATAATCCTTTTTCTTACCCATCTATTTATTTTTATTATTTCTGTAGCTGCCTCTACTGTTTGCATTCCAGTTGCTTCTACTGGCTCCAGCTAAAGCTGAGCCTCCACTGTAATAGACACTGCAGATCCAGCAACTCTCATCTTATCCTGCAACACTTCCAACTGTATAGAGAAGATAAGCAGAGTGTGATAAAGGACTTATTAGTGTTCCTGGTCCATAAATGAGCAGCCAAGGTGGCTCTGAAAAATCAAGTGACTTGCTGAACTGCACAAAGGAAGTGTGTGGTAGAGACAGCAAGTCACCACAGCTATCTCATATTGCACTTCTGTGGTCTGAAATCCAGCCTCATTTTGCCTGGAATGGGCACTTTTACTCTCAAAGACAAAACCTCACTCACAGAAGAACTAAGTATCTTGCAGAGAACTGATATGGTGTAAAGTCAAGAGAAGGATATAATTTTTTTTTTTTAATACAAAAATAATGCAATCAGGCTTTAGAACTGAGCTGTGTTCCTGGTGGTTTAATAGACTCCATAAGTTCTTTAATATAGTGGAGGACTAGAAAAGAAAATATGAAAAATCAGCAATAATCTGAGGCAGGAATTTTTAAAAATTCAGACCAGTTTTTAGGACATTACTTTGTTGATTTGCTCTATATTAATAGTGCCTTAAGCATCAAACCTCTTAATTTCACTGCTAACAAAACTAACAAAACTTACACACACGATGCACAAGGAGAAACTTGACAGAGCTCTTATCAGAAAGGACACCTTTCCTGACTGAAATAATCACCTAGCTAATCTACCACTATAAATCATAGCATATTCCTGTTTCTTGGTCTTGGTTAGGGGTCATCTTCAAGTAACTGTGGCACTACATCATATGGTAGGCTCTTTAGTTTCTTTTGAACAAGTAGGCATATGTTAACATTTATATTTTGTTTATAACTTGAGCTTGGTTTCTTTATTTGAGTCCATTCTCTTCAGTATGTATTCAAATGATAGATAATGCATAATCCTTACACTGATCCATTCACAACTATTTTGTTAAGAAAACATTGTGTACTCTGAAGGTTAATTGGTCGGTAGCTTAATCTAAGTGGGAGACTGTTGAAAGCAATAAGCATTTTTTTTTAACGTGGCATTATACACAAAACTATTTCATTCATTTATGTGCTTCTCTTTCTCTTTTTCATTTAGGAATGCTATTGTATTTTGCTTTTATTTGCATGAGCTTCTGTAAGAATGTTGCTGTTAACTTATTAGACTGGAAATAGGTTGGACTGTATGCTAAATGCTGCCTGAATTCTCTGTATGTAATTTAGAATTCTGTTTTGAATAAGATTAGAAATTAAATAATGAAAACCGGTAGGATTGTTCTGCTAGCAAGTCTCCTTGGTGATTAATAAGCTAAATAATAATGTTTCTCTGTATGGTCAAATTCTGTCTCCAGCTTCACCAGTGAGAAGCCAGAAGTAGCTCCCTTGATGCCAATCAGAGACTCATAGAATGGTTTGGAGCTATTCTAGATTCACTGTGGTAGATTTAGTTACTGTGGCACAAATGATCAGAGAATTTGATTTCACATGTGTCAATAGTTTAAGGCTTGTTTGTGGTTTGTGGGTCCTTCTTCAGAAAATTATATACTTGTATAGCCTTTAAAATCACACAGCCAAGAACCTTCCTAGCAGGAGCAAGGAAGTCTCACTTTAACCATACAGCACACAAAGAGAAGAGCAAGCCAAAAGAGACTGACTGTGAAGCAGGCTTACACATGTGAGAAATGACGAGTGATAATGGTTTCAATCTACCATCCTCACTCTGGCTGCAGGGTTCCTTTCTGACTGATATATGTGCACACACTGCAATGTTTTCCAACATAAATCTTTACCGTTTATACAGGGGCTGGAATGAGTGTCTACAGAGCAAGGTGGAAAGAAATGGAAATTTTAAACCATTCCTCTGTTAGACTCAGTAAAATAAAATATTTTTTGGTCACTGGATGCAAAAAACAGACCTAGAACAAGTTACGGATGGCATGTGTTTCAACATAGCAGCTCTTTCCTACACAGATCAAACAATTAAGTGTAGATCATCAGGTGCCATCTGCCTGAAGATCCCTTTTACAATTGTCTAATAGGAAAACTTGCCTAAGGTTCACTTTGTTCCACCAAAAAAGCTGAAAGAGGAATGCACATCCATTTCATCCACCCATTCCATAAGGCTTTGCAGTGTAGAGAGTGGGTTGGTGGCAAGATAGGTAAGTAGTTTCTAGTGTCCGAGAAAGAAGGGTGAAATCAAGTAACAGACCAGAGTGCTACAGACCTCAAAGACCCCAAAAAAGCACCCTGTGCAATTCTTCAGCTTTTTCTACAGTGAATATAGACATTCAAGAATATTTCAGCATCATTTTCTTTTAGAGGTAGATAGAAGCAAAAAAAAGGTCAAACTCAACAGTCTCTTTAACCTTCTTCAGTCTCTCCACTGCAATTTTGCTTCAGAAATACAGACCATTTTTTTCTTTCATTCTTAGGGACAGAAAGAGCAAAGGCTACCTCTCCTCTCTAAATCTGGCATCGTTTTGGACAATCAACCATGTAAGATCAAATTGTAAAAGTCTCTCTACTAGGTGATGGATTTTTTTTTCTGCACCTAACTTTTGTTGCAATATGTGGAAACAGAGGATTGACAGGATGCTTTTCTTCTCTTAAGCATACACTCTTGGTCAAGGACTTGATTAGTAGGTTTTTGCCAATAAAATAGCCTATAATTAGCTTTTAATAATCGGAGTGGTTTTGCTATATTAGCATGCGATTTAGACACTTGAGGTATTTTAAAAGCTCTATTCAGGAGCCCAGTACCACCTATTACATTTGGGGCAAATAAAGCTTTTAGAATAATGTTTGGAAAAGCAGCACCCTGTAAATATAAGGTGGTGTTGCACCATATGGAGACTGGCTTTATGACATATGGTTTGAATTAACAAGTTTAAAACTGTTAGGATCAGTTTTTCTTTCACTGAAGGAAAAAAAAAATAAAACCACAAGATACATACAGTTAAATAAGCTTCAGTAGCGGATACAGACCCAGCTTGTGCCAACACGTGCTAATTCAGTTAAAATACTACTTAAGCTATACGAGTTGGGTTTGGTTTTTTGTCAGTTTTGGGTTTTTTCTGTTTGTTTTTTTTTTTAAGCAAATAGTACTGCCAGCTGTACAAGGACCATCGTCACCACCACCATCATTATGACTGTGGTCCTCATTAAAATAAATGATTGGCCCTGGTTTTATATTAAAGCTATTTGAAAAGATAGGGTTGAACAACAGATGAAAACAGAGGATGGAAGCGGGTCTTCTGATCTCATCTAATTGGATCTTTGTTGGCTGAATTGATCTGAAAAAAGTTCAAAGATCTGGGATCCATATTACAAAAACATTGTTTCATTTAATCAAAACACTCTTTGAAGTGCCATGCTCGCAGACCACCTGTAGCTTTGAAATCTGAAGTAGCGGGAAGGCTTCCCTGATGGTCCACAGATATGATATATCAGAGAAAAATAAAAAAAGAAAAGGGAGAGGTCCTTGTAAATCTATTTTATATCCAGGTTTCTTTTAAGCACTTCTTTACCCTTTTCTATGCTAGGTCACCTGGAGCAGCAAGCAAAGCACTCAGCATAAGAAGGTGTATATCCTTTTCAGTCTTTTTTCACAATTTTAATTGTTGTTGCATTTACAGACAATTCCAAAGATAAAATAGCCCTAAGGTTGTCCTTGGTCTCAAATAAGTGTAGCAATATAGTAAGAACTTCCTGTCTCAAGACTCATACTGTATCTGAGAAAGTTCAGCTCTGTATTGAAACAAGAAACAACCACAGCATATATTAAAATATTGGCAACAAAATAAGGGAAAAAAAAAAAACCAAAAACAAAAACAAAATGAAACATTTGGGGCCAGAACCTCCTCCATGCATGCAGGTTATTGGCACAATGGAGCTGGAACATAGCACTCATGGATGTTATCTCCTTATCTTAAAAAACGTAACATTTCAGAACTTCCTGTCCTGTAGGTCAAACTGGATAAGCATTCTTCAATACTATTTTCCCAGGAGTTCCTATCTGAAAAAGAAACATAGTGGGGACATGTCTAGCATGCTCTACTTTTCAGCAGTCATCAAGCATTATGTCTTCCCTTTGGAATCATAGCCACACAGTTTCATTTAGAGAAACTCAGAAGTTACTAAGGACTGGCAAAAACCATCACAGAATCACAGAATGACTCGTGTTCACAGAGAATCTGGGTCAGTTTTTCATCTCAATGATTCAAATCTCAGGAAAAAAGCAAACACACTGAAGGTTATATGACAAAAGATCAAGTTTTCTCAACTGTAGATTACACCTAAAATTGCTGGTATTGGGACTGTGGTAATACAGTCCTGTAAAACTACCCGTAAATTGATAATACATTTCTGTATTTCTTCAGATAAATCCTAATAACATCCAGATTCCCCACCCCACCGCTTATAATTAATTTCTTAATTTCACACTTCTTTTTCCAAAATCTCATGATCCAGTTGGGAAAAAAAAAAGGAGATTTTCTCAGCTACACACTGCCATTTAAATGAATCCACATCTATTTTAGAAAACTGTATCCTAGTGCATCCTAATACTGCATTGCAGCTTCCAACTCCTTAGAAGAAAAGAGACAAAAGCCCAGTATGTCAGTCTACCTGAGGTACCCACAACACATGAATTTCTTACCTGTTCAGAGTAAAGATCTGTGCTCCTCCTTGCTATGTAGATTATATATTTATTGCAGTGTAAATGGTCAAGTCTCACTGTCTAAAACTGAAATCTCTTTCTCTCTGGAACTTCTAAAAACAGGGTGTCAATGGCAGAACTCTTATTTTAGAGTAATACAATCAAATAATAATTCTGTTTTTAATAAAAGAGAAGAAACTATACTACTCTTTGGGTGCTGCTTTAGTGAAAATGCATGGCAGAATTCTGTATGAATGCAAAATGTTGAGAAACATCAGGGAGCAATCCATACGTATGCCAACTAAAATGGGAACAGCATGTGGTCCACTGATTGTCTATCACGACACAGTTAACAATTTTCAATTAAGCCATTGACACCTTATCTCATTCTACAAAATCCAGCATTATATCACAGAAGAGACTAAGGTGTATAAGGTAGAATATGTGCATGTGCTGCCATGTAATTGAACAAATATTGCATACAGGCAACATCAAAATTACTTTTTATTTCACAAGATCATTGGGATTTTTGTCTTTCACATTCCCTTCTAATTGTCCAATGAAGCCCAGTAGCTCAAGTAAAGCAAACATAGTAGTTCTACATGAGAACACATACTGGATACCTGCAACATGGTGACCTAAACAAACAAGGATTTGTATTCTGCGTCTTCGTACTCACATGTGAAAAAATCGAGGTTACACACATATATGTATATGCGTGTGTTTCTGTGCGTATCTGGCATGTCCACAGCCAACGCGTGCATTTCAGAGTTGTCGAGCAATGATAAAAAGTTCACGTGCAACAGACTTATTAAATACATAAAATAATATGTAAGTCTTTCTGTATGAATGTGTAGATAGACACATAAATGGATAATTTTGGCAAATTAAGTCCTCTTCCCTTGCTGATAACACATCTGCCAGCAAGTGTGCAGTGTGACAGACATTTACCCTTCTCTACATCAATATCTGATAGTTAGGCAGAAAAGAGGCAACATCATATTAGCATATCTATTTCTCTCTCTTTCCTCTACAGGTGCTAAATAATTAGTAGTGGTTGAATTATTCATTGCAAATAATATTCATTGTGAATTTAGCCAGTTTATTTTTTATTTTCTTACAAATCATTCAAGAGGCAATACTGAATTCTGCAAGTATATTCGTTACTCATAACTATTCCACAAATAGTTGGACAAAGCTCTTTTGATCTAGAAAAACACTGGTTCATAAATCAATTTCTTTAGAAAACTGTAATGTATGACTTGCCATCATAAGCAGTGCCGAAATTTTTCTGTTCTTTTTGGTAGACTTTAAATTTTTTTAAAAAAAACCTAATGAAAAGTGCTAAGTAGCAAATAATCCACACCTGGAGTAAATTTTCTGGCTCATACCATTTACGAGACTTTTGAGATTGGCAAATAGAAATTACAGAGAAGGAAGAAAATTGTGAATGTGCTAGTGACTCTATTCTTTTTGCACTGCCAGTGTGTAATAGTTTAACCAAGTATATTTGGAGAATAGGAATTACGTTGTGACTGTCTCCATATTTGTAGTAAGTCAGTCCCAATCTGGAAAGCAGCTGTATCACAAGCATCAGACGATAATCTAATATATTCTATATCTAATAGAACAGCATAGGCAAAGCTTCATAGTAGGTCTGATTACAACAATCTGGGGTAAGGATGGCTACTCAGAAATTCACGTTCTCTTCAGCATTCTGGATTGGAGTTCTATACTCAACACCAAGGCTGAGAATTAAGAGTTTCTTCAAAAGCAGTATCATTTTCCCATGAGTGTATATGCATACAGAGATATATGTCACCTATCATTTTAACCTAGACAGAAATCTCAGAAGCTTTAAGTGGAAAGAAACTTTAGCAAAATAAAAGAAATGAAAATGTGCTTATAAGACAACTTTAGAACTGACATGACTGTTAGGCCTCTTAAAAGTGAAGTATCCTTAAAGCCTTCATTAAAAAGAAGTTTTTCTCTGATCCAGAGTTCCTAAGCAGATAGAAATCAAGGGCTGTATACCAAGGAAGGCCATTTACAATGTCTTCTAATCAAAAAAAAAAAAAAAAAAGGAAGAATTTGATCTTAAAATACCTGCCAGTCACTCAGCACTATATTCATCCAGCACAGGAGGACAAATTATAACAAAATCTATTGCACTCCAGCTCTCTGTCCTTATGCATTTTTTTGAAGACTTCACACTCTCTCTTACATATGAAAAGAAGAAAATTCTGCTGATTTTTTTATGAGTACAGATGAGGAGAAATTTTGCTCAGTTATGGACATCCTGCAGGTTAACCCCTGCCGAGTCTATTCGCTGAGTCTTGAGAAGGTTACTGGAGCAGAAATATCATCTACCCTTCCATACAGAGTGACTACATGGCTTGAAAAAGTTAACATTTCAAGATTACACAATATTGAGCTCAATGTGCAACCTTCCAACTATGTAAATTCCCTGTATTTTATGAAATTAATATAATCAGGTGGTCTAATGTCAGCCACCTTCCAAAGATAACTGCTTTTCTGGAAGTAAAAAAAATAATAATTTTGCTATACTCAGCATGTGATAGATAACAGATACTATGTTATTTATCATTTTCATCTAGACCAGTTTTATTTTGAGGTCCTCTCTACTTTAATCTCTATTAGGAACGTTGTTAAATTACTGGTTTTTAAAGTAACATTAACTTTTGGTGAGGGCTTTTGTCTTTCTGCTTATGACGAGCAACAGGGCAACAGAAACATTGCAGATCCTTTGGGCCCACAGACATTATTATTTACCATAGTGAGATATATATTATTACCCAAAAAGCCAACATGGAATTAGCCTCATACCTATTTCCAGCTGCAATGGATATTGATACAAAAATCCCCAGGAATGGTTGAACGAATTCCAATAAACAAAAGGGTCTGAACATCAAAGTACAAATGTAACATTTCAGCCAACATCCCTATGGCAAAGTCAGGTTCAACAAGACAAGCCAGGATAATCTACATAATTTTACTGAGACACCACCAAGAATTAAAGTGGTAAAAAGACAACACTTCAAAATTGTCCCTGTGAAATTCCTTTAGACAGGAGAAGAACTTCCCTTACCATACACAGGAAAAAAATAAAATGAGACCAGTGCTTGCTTGTGGTCCTTGTTTGTCTTGGACAACACAAATCCTGCACTGTCTCTTAAGCTAGTAGCTAGTTCTTGCTTTGGGGCTGAAGACGGCTTCATCCTGGATGTGTGTACAAAAGAGCTTGCATAATTGTTTTGTTTTTAAAGGAAGCAGGTGAATAGTGAGGCTGCAGTATTGCATTTAATTTAACTTGACCTCACTTAGGCCCAATATGGTGTTTCTGCTCCTCTAACCACCTTCTCTTTGGCTCAGGCGTTTCCTCTATTTTCTCCATGGTGATAATGAAAATGGCTGGATCAGCCAGTCTTATTTCGGACTTAGTTTTCTACAGTTTCAGGGAATGAGAATCTAAATTAAGGGAGGCTGTGAAGATTGAGGCTGCCATTTTCAGCAGCAATTGCATTAGCTAAAACAGAATGTGAGACTGTACCCTTGGGTTTGGGGCACTTATAGATGTCAGACTAGACTGAAAGCCATATCAAGAATTTATTCAGTCCAGAAACTAGTTTCTGAGGGCTCAGGTTTTATAGCTTCTAGCTCACTCCTAATGAAAGGATATAGTTGTATATAGGGTGACTATTTTGGATAGAAATTAAGGAAGCAGACATAGGCAGCTGCAGGTTGAGGTTTTCAGACAAGATTTGACAGAAACAGGTTGAGGCCAGAAGCCTCAACCATGCCATGCCAGCAGCAGCATGACACTGGTTAATTAATTTCTCACTTTGGGACACTTCCACAGGCTTCATCCTGACACACCGCATGTTGTCAGGCCTACAGGGTTGGACCTCAAGAGCCTGTGTCTCTGGTTCAAGACATCTTGGTGGTGTTTTTCCTAAAGTAAGGAGCAGCAATGCCATCTCCAGCTGTGCTTAAGCTGTGTTAAGGACTGGCCAGCTGTAATTGGAGCTCGTTCCTATGTATTCAATGTAGTTTTTCCTTTCCAGTTCTGTGATCTCACCAGGTCCCATCAAATGTTCAACCTCAGATGGCACATTATGTCACCAGTCTCAGAACCCTGGAATAATTTTTCTTTTAAAACCTCCAAAAATTTCTGCCATAAAAATTGTTTTACTTTTGACTAGTTAATTACTGCGAAACTGGAGACAAGACTTATGTTTATTGCACTGAGACAGGTTTTTGAATCCATTTCATTTGAGTTTAGGCCAGAAATTATTTTTTTTATCTATCCCTTGTGATTGCTTTACACAGCGAAGCTGTATGTAGTCTTGTTTTTATTTGCATGAGCTCAGCAATATTTTATTTATCTCACAGCACACTATACTGTTGCATTCAGTCCCTATTCAGTGTATAGGGGCACTTTCCTGCGTTCCAGTCCTGAGCCAGTAGCCTATCCTCTACACAGAAGAGCTTTCAGTTGTTTGAAGTGTGAAAGAGAGAGTGACTGTAATTTGCTTTCTGCCTTAATAGATGTTTGTATCATTTAGTCAGTTAATAACTTCATGGCTGAATTATTGCTCAATTGTCCTCTATGCTTTTCTTTAATTTTTATTTGGCTACCCCTTACATAATTTCTACCTACATGTGAAACTACAGGGAAATATTCATCTAGTTATTCTACGAATGGCCCAACCCAGGCCAATAACTTTTTATCGTGACCAAAAACCTTCTGAAAATAGATCTACCTATCTATTCTAGATGTGTTAAAAGGCTGATTAGCCTATTTGGACTCGATGCAATGAGTTCATTAAATTCATATATAAATATCAAGGGTGACACCTCTCTAAAGTCTCCCAAATGTCCAAAGTACCCAATCATTTGTATATCTGAGAAACAATGAGAAAAAGATAATAAAAGTGGGAACTATTTGATATTTTATTTAGGGATACACAAATATTACGGGTCTTCTATGACAGGAAATAAGGATATTAAAATGTCTACAACTATATACAAAAACACTCTCAGCTTAAATTTCTGTCCTATTCACCTGAATCATTTGAAACAATGCCAGGATCTTGGCTGCTGATAGTGAAAACACAAACATAGTAGATTTTAAAATATACATTGTGGTCTACTTATTGACATTTATTTGTGATTTCAAGTCCTGTAAAATAAACATGAAAATCATTCTTTTGTATAAAGCAATGACTGAGGATTTTGTATTTCACACAGAACTACTGCAGACTCCACACATGGACTGCAGCAGTGCACAGTGATACAATGAGCTTACCAGAATCTTACACACAGGATATGTGTGCTTTATTACACATTGAAAATAGAGATGTGAAAGCCATGGCAGCAATTCCTCGTGTATTATTTCTTAGTCTGCCTTATCATATGTACAGGTAAACTTAGTAAATATAAAAGCGCAAACGTTAGCAAAAACAGCTGCCAATACCCAGATCCTGAAAATGTCACTAACACACTTATTGCAATTTTTTATTAAAAAAGGTAAAAAAATATTTATTATACAAAAAAAAAAAAAGGATATGAAAAAAGAAGTAAAAACAAGGCTGATTCTTTCAGACAGATAGGAGCTGAAAAATACCTCTTACAATGAGAAGTCAAGAAGCTCAACCTACTAAATTTGTCAAAACAGCAGATAAGAAAGAATTGAACACTGTTTATGGAAAGGCGTAAACAATATAGGGGCTGGTGAGGGGCTTTTCAGTCTAACTAATAGAGATATTAAGAGATATATTAGCAAGAAGATGATATTAGCTTCAACCTTGAAATAAGACTCAATATTCTACTGGAGAAGGTGAATACTGGAATGGCTAAGTAGGTGTAAGTAGAGTAGCTATTGCCCAGCATCTTTCAAATTAAATCTTTCAAAATGCTGGTGTTGAATAATGCTTCCACAAGAAAAGCTGCCAGAGCTTTCTGATGACATGGCTGTGTTTTTACCCTTCTAACCTTTGGCACCTGTCAACAGACACCTGTGATACTCTTTCTTCATTTCATTTTTTTTTAGAGGAGACTGGGAAGCTTTGCATTGTCATCAGGACATATTCGACTTCACCTTATGACACAAGCTACAGTGAAATCTCCTGCTGGTAGGCACAAATAGTTATTCCCAAATGCTTGGAAGGACTTGTGCATTGACCAGATATATTCCTATGCTTACATTTGCTAGGATTGCTATACTTGGTGTGAGGAAAGTATTTCTCTACAAATGTGTATGAGCTGAGTTCACTTCTCTCTGCAGCACAGGATATAGAATTTCCAGGGAACTGCCTTCAGATTTTTATGGGGTTTGGGATTTTAAATAGATAAATCCATGTAAGCTAGTAGTTTCCTCTATACTTACTCCAATCCAGACAGTTCTGGAAGGACAGGATGTAGCTGAGCTGATAAATGCTGGTAGATGCCTCCTTCAGAAAGAACTAAATAGCTCTCTGGACATTTCAACTGTATGGACAAAATCCACTTTGTTGTAGAAAATTTTACTTAGCTCACATGGAAACACAATTTCAATGAAACTCAAGCTGTTGGCCTCAGTGAAGGAACAGCTACTATTCAGTGAAACTTAATGGTGTGTAATACATAAGAGAGAAGACTGAATGATGTCTTCCAGCTTTAGGTGTTAATATGGTTGTTTAACCCTGAAATGCAGGTTGGTGATACCCTCTTTTTGTCAGAAGATATTGCTGCCTTGTAAAGAAAATTGAATTAAAATTAACAAAGTGTGTTTTTTTTAGTTTTTGGTTTTGGTTTTGGTTTTGGTTTTGGTTTTGGTTTTGTTTGGTTTTGGTTTTGTTTTTGTTTTGAGATGCTGGCATTATGGTCCCGTCCAGAACATAGCTAGACATGCCCTTTTCCTCTTCTGGAAACAAAAAGCTTCCTTTCAGTATAGGTTTCTCTAGGGAATTTATCAGCTCTGAGGCTTAGATTCAGTTTTTCCTTTGAGCAAGCTGTCCTAAAAGGTGCTTGTTGAAAATGTCCCCCAAAAAAATTAATTGGCAGAGACAACCCCAGGGAGAACAAATGTTTCCAAAAGTACTTAATGATACTTACCATCTATATAAATTTTTATGTTTTCTAACACAGCCCAAACACTCATAATTAACATTAATTATATTAACACTTGTAAAGTGACACCATTTCAGGGTGCAAAAGCTCATACAACCTATTTTCCATTAAACTATGAAGAATGAGATTTGAAAAACAATAATGGAACTGGGTTTTTTGATTCCCCAGATAACACAGCCATGATCTCAAAATCAGTAGATGAGTCAGCTCTCAACTTGAGTGCTTCTGTAGAGGCTGTTAGCTTGGTTGGCACCACATTTTCTCACTCATAAGAACAGTCTGACCAAAAGCTCCTGAGCTTTTGCACAGTAGTCATGCCAGAATTGCACTCTTGAGTGTTTCCCACTATATACCGTGCCCTTTCACCTGACCTACCTGATGACTAGGTATAAAATTCGTTCAAAAATACCTATTTCATCAGTGCTGAATAACATGAAAAACATGAAATAATGATAGAATATCTTAAAAAGGAATAAAAATGGCATAGCACTAAAAAAGGGAGACGTAGTAGCGAGATGGGAGAAAGGAATGAAGGAAAAGGAAAGGGAGACCATAGTGCTGTATCTTTGGATGACTAATCAAGTGAAATTTTATTTGATATAAAACCAGGGTGAGGTCATCTGTAGGTACAAGATATGCAACACAGTGCCAGGCCAGGACGGCTGACACTCTCAGCAAATAATTTCAAATAAGTGTAAAATTTGACCAAAGCATAGTTAGGAGTCTTCTTTTTTGTTTGTTTCTCTAAGGCGTTTGCTTTGCTAAATATCCTCAGTTACAGAAGAGAGGAAGCAAATAAATCAGTGATGTCAAACGACTTTTTAGTGCTAAAAGTGGAATGAAGTTTGAAGCACGAATAAGAGGTTTGCTGTGACTTCAATCCCAAATTTTCAGATGTTAGTCAAGCCTCTTGATCTCAAGGAATTGAGGAGGGAATTTAAATATTAAAGTTTTATTACAGAGTTCTTGCAATACTATCTTTGTTCTCACTGAAACAAAGCTTATAAAAAAGATTCAATTGAACATTGTTTAAAAAATTTAATCTGACAGATCTTTTGAGGTTTGGATTTGGTTTGAGGTAAAAGTTAGTTTGAATAATAACAGAAAATCATTTCAGGTAGGTCTATGCCTTCCCTGCTGTCTTTCTGTCAAGGCGCTTCTGTATTATTTTTTAAAATAAATCTGCTCTTGGTGGTCGCTAAGCAAAAGTTATACTATCAAGGAAAAGGGTGACACTATCTATATAGAGAGACCTATCAAATACACATGTTGAACAACCAAGAAAATTATCTGTGTCATTTGTGGTTGTCATAGGACTACTCGTCACAAAAGCAGGTAGACCAGTTTCAAAGAGAAGAGCAGTTTCAGAGTTACACTGTCCCTTTTATTTCTGTAGGGGGTTCATTCAAAAAGACATACGCTTTTTGCAGGACCAAGTAGAAAGAGCTTCGATTAGGGCTGTACAGTACGTGACTAAAGGATTTGTTAACCTTAGCGCTTCAAAGCACACTTGAAAATAAGATTCAAATGGGCTCTTTCTTTTGTGGTTCTGTAGTGATAAACGAGTTCTCCATGCACCAATGCTCATGATTACTACTTCTCCAACATTGTGACTCTGGATGAACGTTAGATCAGTCTAAGTAATGTCCAGAACATTTCATCCATACCAAATAATGTGTGTCGTGGCAGGCCTCTCCATTTTGCTTAGGAAAGAGCTGCAAGTGTAGTCATAGCTTATCTGGGGTTATATCATCAATCTTCAGGTACCCCACAGAACGTATAGACTTTTTTCCAGTAAAGAAAGGAACAGAAGGGGAAATCCAATGGGTAATCAAGTTTCTTTGCTGGGTTTTTTTTTTCCCCTCTGTGTTTTCCTTTGTTTTTTTTTTCCTTTTTTTAAATCTAAAGTTAGAAAATTATTTCCTTTAAGGTTCACTCATAAACTACATTTTAAAACCTATATGCTTGAAACTGTGCAAGAAACTTACTTCCTAATGGTCAGTTTATGCATTAGTGGAATAATTCATGACATGCCCCGTGGATCATCTCTCATGATTCATCCCAATATAGCAAATAGAACTATTCAAATATTAAAAGTTATTCACAGGTGTAACTGATTAACAAACTTTTTACTATTCACAGGAAAGGGAAATTTCCATTTTGCTCCTGGAGCCCACTGACTACATCATATTTAGGGTTCCTCTGTCTCTGACGACAGTGCATCTTTAACAAGGTTAACTGTAGTTATCCCTGTCTCTATCTCAGTATAAGAAAGATCTCCTAAATTTAATTCTTCCTCAAGAGTGAACACATTCCACAAAGGGTACCAGAACATTTCTCTCTTTCAAGGTTTACGTGAGCCTTCACTTTCTTGTCTGTAACTGGTATCTGTTAAGTCTTGGTGACTTACTGCCTGATTCAGGGCTCTGTATCCTGATGACTTGTTTTCCTCTTCAAGAGCTGATTAAGTCTAATAACACAGAGCCTAAAAAGTAGAGCTTTGCCTTCACTGCTTGTTAATAATACTGCTTTATCTATATCCCTTCAATAGCTTAATTTAGTTAGTCTGGCTGGCTGTCTGGCTGTCTACCTATCCTATCCTACTCTCTTCTACAGACAGAGCTTTGTTCATGTGTTTTAAGCCCTAGCACAACTCTACTTGTAATCTTCCCAGGAAAAGAATCTTTAACTTTGTAGTAAACATATTGGCAACATCTAGAAAACATTTGCATTATTTTATATAAATATTAAATATATCTTGCATGCATCTGAATAACATGAATTTATTTCACTTTATGTAAATGACATCAGTCTTCCTACATTTGCAGTAATATTCAGAGTAGAGCTGTAAAACAGAAAATTACAAGGAGTCAAGATAACAATGGTTGAGCAAGGAACGAGGCTCTATCTAGACCAGAATAGTTTATTTATTTTCCCAAAAGCTACAGCCTATAAGAAAGGGATTGGAATTTTTTCTGAGGTAATTTAGATGAATTAGGCTTGAGCACACTGGATTTTTACCTAGTCTTAATCAACCCATTTGATAAAAAGAGTAGAAACAACCAGGGAAGAAGATAGATGTGATCAGAGCACACTTCTCCCTTTCAGGATGGATGAATTGGGAAGAGATTTTTTGAAATTTTTACAAAGGTATTACTAAAGCTCACAGTTCTGGGTCATTTGTGATTGTATCCTTATCAGCTTGGAAACCTGAAACAAATACGCTGTGTTGGGTTTTGCTTGTGTGGGGGTGGGTCTGTTTAAGACATTACTTCAGCACTGCTGCAAATTTATACTGTCCCAGAGGAAGCTGTGACAGGTACCAAAACTGAGGGTGTCCTGCTGTAACTAATAGTGTCGCTAAACAGAAGTCTGGAAATGAAAATAGAGATCTAGGAGATGAACTGGATCTGCCAGTTTACATTAGAAGTCACATCGTTTTGGGGTATAGTACCAGAGCCTTCTGGTAGCCATCTTGTGCATTAAACCATTCCATTCAGCAAACTGGAACACTGCTGGTACTCCCTGTTTCCCTCAGATCTTCACTTGGATTCTCTGGGATAGTACTGTGTGGGAATATAATAAATGAGCTTCCTCACTCTCTAAGAGTGCACTGGTTTGCCCCTCACACTAAATCAGTTATGCCAACTGAAGAATAGTAAAAACTCTCTAACTCCTCAGCAGCCAGAAAAATCCATGTTTTGATTCAGTTTTGCTTTCAGTGATCTTTGCTCCCACCTGGTGTCTCTAATTGACAGCTTCTTTGCTGAAGATGGAGACAGAAATGTGATTGTAGGCTTTAGCTTTAAATTATATTTTTAAGACCTCATGAGGAGTGATTCACTCTGAAGGGAACCCTTTCAGCAGAAACGAGGGAAAGCATTACAATAGAAATAGCCCCAGTTAGGCCCAGTCAGAAGAGCAATGCAAATAGGAGGATCACTCACAGGGGACTGGCGTGCAGCCACTGACAGGGCAGAGCACAGCAGGCTTGCTCCATCCTCCACGCTGCACAACCCGTATTTAACACATAGGCAAGTTTTGCTCCTCAGAAATCCCTGGCAGGACAACTTTTCTGTAAAGCTCTGGGGCCAAGCAGCAGGAGCAGGTCTAGGTCAAGCTAGATGAACCCTACTTATAGACCAACACTATCTTGACTTTGGAATAGAGCTGGCTGAAGGAACCCTCAAACTGGTGCGACACTGGTTTTTATTCCCTCCAGGATTCTGAAAACTTTGTTTCATAGGAAGATATTATCTTGCAACCAGTTTGTATTTGGTTCTTATGTAAGTTGTGACTTCTGTGAGATTTTGTCTGAATAAAGAGGAAGATATTATAGCAAAATACTAAAAGAGGGGATCTGTGTGTGTGAGAGAGCAGGTCACCCAGGTCACTTACATGAGCAGAGAGCATGGGGCAGCCATCCTGGGTCACACATATGGTGAATAAAGAGCAGAAAAGCATGGAGGCACTCTGGAGTGCTCATGGGGAACTGGAGGAATGATGCAAACTGTACATAAATAGGCTCTTTTTCTGCCAAAGTTTGAAGGTGGCATGAATATCTAATTTTTATATCCACCCACTTCATCCTCTGTGGGTTCAGCAAGAAGATGGAGGTTGAGCCTTAAAACAGGAGCAACTAATCATATGTCTGCTCTCCAGTATTTCATCCAAGGCTAAAAACATTGCCTTACACCTGTTTTACTCTCCCTTCAATGCAACATTGCAGAGCAAAAGAATTAAGAATTTGACTGTTCTTGTCAGGAATCTTTGGATAAAAATTACCCTGTAAGTCTCCATTCCAAGCATGAATATATATTCCTTTTAAACCACAAGATCCTGATCTCAAAACACCATTTTTAAAGAGGCCTCCTCCTTTCCTAATAGGTTTGGTTTAGTTAGCTCTCTTCCACTGGATACTTTTAAATTTGATCATTAAAGAACTGAGAACTCATTTTGCCTATGTCAGCATTAAAAACCACATATACTTTACATAAAATAGGGATTCATTAAGCTTATTCACAAAGTTTTCCCTCCTTGCTCTGCCTTGCTCCCATTGATATCAAATCTGCAGCACTATGTATGGTTTTTATGAAGCATTTTGGGATACTTCAAAAGTAAATTCTTAATAAAAATGTAAATTATTATTATTGTAAAAACATGTTGGCCCGCTGTGCCATGTAGCATTCTCAAGAGCAGCATTCTTTCACACTGGGATTTGAAAAACAGCACAGAATTTAGCTTGAATCAAATGACATTATGTATTTACTTATTTATCAAAGCCACTTGGTAGAAATTGGGGAAAACATTAGTTAATCTTATTCGTGTGGGAGTTCCTGGTTATGCAGCAACACTCTTTCCCATTTCTTAGGTCCCCTTTCCTCTCAAAGGCCTGGAATGCTTCAGCCTCCTGTTGAGCTTGAAGCCAGACCATTCTAATGCTACAATATATGAACCAGGCAACAGAGAATGCTTAAAGTTAGTGCAGGATATTGCAGGCACTGCAAGGAGCACCCAGGAAAAGTAAATAATAACCACAGCATGGGACATTTGCCTCAATGGGTCTGAATTTAGCTCCCCTCTGAGTCAGCGAATTAGCAAGGCTTTGGCCCATTAATTCAGCTGTTAAGTGATTTTGGTTGAGTTTTTGAAGAGCATTTTTCACCTTTAAAACAACAAAAACAGGTGTACAGGTGGCTGAGGGAGTCTGGGCCAAAATTTTGGAAATATGTGGTGCACAGGAAAGGCGACAATTTGTCAGCTTTCAAAAGAGAAGTGTTTTGTTGATAAACAACCTAATGGCAGTGTAGGCTATCCATTATTAGAATAAGCAGAAATACACAAGAGCTGCCTAGCCTAGATCCCACAGGGGTCCATGGGACTTCTTTTCACTTTGACAAAGTGACAAATTAGCACAATGACTCATCCTCACAAAAAGTCTTTGTTTTATAGTGACATGCCCTTCCAGTGACACACATGTTTTGCCCCGTTTTCCTTCAGCAGACTCTGTGTGAGACAGAATTTATCTCTCTATTCAGAGAATCCCACTTCAAGTAGCTTTCTTTTTTTTTCCGTGGCAACTTTTCATTATTCCATCTTTACTAGTACCAAGGAAATTCCGCACACCTGAAAGTAAATTCATAATATTTTTCACTTCACTAGACACATGACACACCATACAGGGATTTATCACAGCAATGACACATCTTATTAGAGAGGTTGACTCTTGAACCAACTCTCTTCCCATTTGTGATCACATATCTCACTGCAACTGCAGCAATTGTGATATTAAGCAAGTATTTAGAATTTTCAGAGTGTTTTTAGTGACACTTGCCATCTGGAACAAGGTCAAGAGACAACATCATACAGTTCTTTGGCCCATTACAATAACTGAAAAGTGATTTGTAGACCAGAACTGGTCCATGTGCCACAGTTTTGACAGAACTGGTCCATGTGCCAGTTTCAAGAATGCTCACTTTCGAGAGTTCTGATTAAAAGCAAAGAAAGAAAGAAAGAAAGAATAACAAGAACAACAACCAAAAAAAGAAAAGAAGACAAACCAAACCCAAAAAAACCACCAAACAAATTACGATCATTACTAAGTTCAACAAAAACCAGAAAACTCCAAAGAATTTAAAAGAAATAGCCAGGCTACTAGAAACATTCTAATGGGGTTGGTAGATCTGGTAGAAAGAGGTGCACTGCACACTTCTTTACTGGCAACCAGAAGCCAAGCAAGATACTGTTGGCCTCTAAAATCACTCTAGCAACGAATCACTAACAATTGCACTATATATGCAGTTTTTCTGCTGCTTACCCCCCTGTGACAGAAAGATGATTTTCCCCTTAAAAGCAGTCACATTCCTCAGTAGAAAGAAGACAGTCTGCTACCTGGTGATGTCATTACTTTGAGATTATTTGTTAGGACCCCTAAGAGATGATAGTTTTAAAGTGAAGATGGCCAGCAAAGAATATGACTTGTGTACCTGTTGTTTCATTGTTCATATGTGTTTATGGATAAAGTTAGATACAAAAACAGCCAACTGAACATGTTCTGTTTTCTCTCGCCATTCCCCAGAGGACCCACCAAAGACCACCAAAGAAACCTGATGTAAGGAATATAAGAACAACCATACCAGATCAGAGCCAAGAATCAACAAATCCAATACCATGTCTCCCATAAGTGGAAAATATTATTCCAGGAGGAGTAAAACTTTGTATTTCAGTTCCTGGGGTTTCAGTGTAGGGTTAAAGCTGGACTCTGGGGTCACTGTCAGCAGATGAAGCTGCAGTTCAGTGCAGCAAGTGTACAGCAGCTCCTACAAAGAACTATGGACAAGTGTTTTTGGAAATGCAAGGGGAGGCCAGTGAGTTCACTGAGCAACTGGAGCAGAAGAGCATCACCATGCATATGGATTGTTTAAAGGATGCCTGGAGCATGCTTTCAGAGGCCTAGCACTCCAGCAGAGCACCAACAGGAGGCCAAATTCCAGCATCTTCTGGGAACGCTGCTTCTTTGCCAGAGTGGCTTATGCTGGAATTAACAGGAAAGGACTTCTTTGGATGGAAAGAGATAACCCATTTGAATAGCCGGGAATGAAATTTGATTGAGAACATCTACATGATGTTTCCAGTCTCTGATGGAGTGGGTCAATACACCCTCGCTGAACTCTTACAAAGAAAAGGACAGTATCAGGTGCTGAGGGAAGAGTGCCAAAACAGGGTGAACATCACAAAAGAGGTCCAAATATTTTTCTAGACTGCAGCACTCAACTGCTTATTCATTTCCAAAGCTAAAAGTGATATTTATACATCTGCTAATCTTCAATGGATTTTTATTTTTGTCCATAAATTTAGGAACTTAGATCTTGGGAATGGAAGAAGTAGAAAGTTTTCAAAAGCAGAAATTTTACTCTGTTCTTGTAAAAAGCTAGAGTTAAATGGGGATTAACAGGAGAAAGAGAAAAAGCACAAATAATTTGGAACAGCCAAATACAATTATATGGCATTTTTTCCTAAAGATTTCAAAGATCTCTTCAAAGGAAGCAGCTATTATTGTTCCCACTGTACACATAGGCAAAATTAAGCCCAGAAACACAGATACTGACCAGAAGTCATGTAGCTATTGCATAATAGAACTGGACATTTATTTCAAAACTCAGCAAGTGGCAGTTTTAACTTAATGATAAAGCTGCTAAACAAAAATCCCAATATTTCAAAACTTATGGTGATAGTGGGGAAGCCAGGAATGCTTCCCAGATCTGTCTGGGTCTACTTCAATGCAAAAGTCAAACAGACTCAATCATCTCTTCGTGCTTTCCTGGTTTTCATGCAAAGTGAATCCAGACATGCAACACAGGAAGCAGCCACTGTGATCTCTAGCAGATCCCACCTTGGACTTGAGACCAAGGCTGAGGAGGTTTTACTGGTTTGCAGTATAGCCACAGCTACAGGGAGTAAATCTAGTTTCAAATTCTCAGCAGGAAATATTCATGACCAGAAAATGGAACAGGAGGGAAAATATTGAAATGGGTTGCAAAGATTTAGTTGTGTTATATTTAAAGGGAATAGTTCCTTGAAAAGTGATAAAGTAGTTCAGAATAAAATCTTTAGCCTTGTCTATTTAAAATATTCAATTTCCAGTCGTCCAAGAAAAATAATCCAAATTTGTAAAAAAAAAACCATCTTGAATCAAAACACTTCTTTGTTTAAATTTTTGCTTTGTTTTGGTTTTAACTACAAAATTGTTTTTAAAGATCTGCTTGAGATTTTACCCAATGCTCGGGTTTGATCACTGAATCAAAAAAAATGCACCTTATTGTTTGCCTAGTTATGTTAATGAGTCCCAGCCCAATGAGTTAACCTTCAAATCACACAACCTCTTCATTAGTCTCTCAGAATGCTGCAAAACATTTAATTCTTTTGCCTCTGAAAGTTTCTCTTAGCAGATCTTGAAAGAAAGACTTTTTATCTCAGATGCAAACAAAATTTTAATTATTTTCTCGAATACTTGCCTGTGTCATATACGTAACGGGAAATAGCAGCAGGAAATCAATTTGACAGACACTAATGTTGCATATTCACCAGTTCACCAAATTACACCAGCCATGTTATCACAACGGGCATGAATGGTTCTGGCCCTGCAGTAAACCAAGGACACCTAATGTGGTCTAATTAGGACAGCAGTACACAGAAGTAATACAGTCTTAAATGAGGGTTAGAGTGTCTTTCAGCAAGTCAGTTAAGAATTTTCCTTTGTCCATGGACTTTCACACACTTTTGTATGTATTTATGTATATTTCTATGTATTTCTAATATTTCTAAAAGCTAAGGCATAAACATATCTGGTTATCTAAAAAAATGTCATGGATAAAAATCCTGTTGTTTTGTGGTTTTGTCTTTTTTATCTAGCTGCTTGCAGGTGGCATTTTTAAGCACTACATTTAAATCTCATGTTTAACTTATGCCAAAAAATTTCTTGACGCTTGGAAATACTATTTGCTTTTTGTTGTGTAACATGAAGGAAAATGTAAAAGTTTTTGTTTTGTTACCCCTCACCCTTGAAGTGTTCTTCTGGAGGTAATCTATAAAAAATTCCATCAGTGAGGACCACAGTGCACAGTAGTTGGTATTGGTGATAAAGATTACATCTTTAAAAAACAGAAGGCATAAGATACACCATTACTACAGGAACTTTAGGAGCAAGGAAGCAGAAATGAGCTTTCAGAATAGAAGGTGTTTGGGTGTGGGTTTTTTTATTCTTCCTGAACAGTAATTGTGCATTTCCCTTTTCACCCTCTCACTCTCTTTATTTTTTAATACTGCTATATAGACAGGACTTTAAAAAGTTTTCTCAACTTTTGATTACTTTAGTCTAATGTGCTGATGACTGGCATCGCAGGCATTTCTGCAGTATTGAAACTCTTTCAGAATTCCATCCACACACATCCTTGCAATGATAAAACAGAAATTCTATAAAAGTATGAAGAAAGGGACAAAACTAAACCTTTAGTTTCATATGGGGTATTATTTCTTGTTGTTTTTTCTACAAAGCTGTAATTGGCCTAGTGAGATCTGATAAATGTCTTATTATAAACTTGAACATCAACCGATGGTGAAAAAAAATATCATGGAACTTGTGACTGAGAGAAAAGTAAAAGGGTATAAATGACTGGCAGTTCCCATTTCTTTACAAGTGTTACATTTCAGTCCCCTGCCACTACCACATGTTTCCTGTTCACAGATAATTTGTACAACATATTTTATCATTCAGTTTTAGACATAGTTGAAAGGCTTTTGCCTAAGGCTTGGAACACTTTGAAAATGGTATACCATTTGCAAGGCTTTCTTCTGCTTCACTGTGCAATTAGGTGACTGCCTTTCTGCAGACACTGGATTTATCATATGTGGAATTGGGTTTTTTTCACCAAGGTGAACTGGGAACAAAAATGCAAGAAGGTTTTCAGTAACCCACAGACAAGGGATTAGTGTGCTGGCACAAAGCTTGTAGGCTGCCTGTCAGTCCCAAACTGGACGCCATTCCCTCACAGAAGGAGTATTGTAAGCCATAAAGTTTCATACAAAAATACTCTCAGTCTTTCTGCTCTTACATACCGTGTCTATACGTAGTTCAAACTTCTAAGGTGCAACAAAGGCATCTGATCAAAATAATATTTTTTCTTAATTTTTGGATACGACCATTTATGACAATATTGATTTTTGATTCCTTTGCCCCCCTCCTCCTCCTCGGTTCTCCCCTCCTCCCTTTCCCCAGCTCTGTCTTGACTAAACTTTACTTTCGCCTAAAGTATGAAGAAACTGATGTGCTAAGAGCTTCCCCTGCTGGAAGTTCCTAGCAAGAGGTGTTGTAGTCAAGTAGGGATGGATCTGGGACTAGCTCCCAGTTCAGCTAATTTATGTGTTCAGTTCCTGTCGAGCAGAGAGTACATAATGTGACTTGAGATGCTGATTAAATTTCATGTGTATTTCTATGTTCTAAATAAACCAAATTTTAAAGTCAGATTTGAGCAATGGTAGTTTATAACCCTCATTACAGCAGTTTTATTTTTCCAGTGAATTCTGCGAGGAACAGGGAGACAAATTCAGCCCTTTTGTATAATGTATTTATATGCTTTTACAAGGTCATCTTCCAGTAGGACACCTGGAGGATTTCTTAAGAAGTAAACCTTATCTATGAAAATCGTGTCATTGTTTAATGGGAATGGAACTGTGAATTCGTTTCTTGCTTTTGGTTGCAGACATCCAGCTTGTGGAAACCGTGAGTGTGTAAGTGCATAATTGAGCTGCAAGGAACACTGGTATCCTGTAGCATAATCCCATCGGAAGAAAGGCAGATTTCTTCAGACTGCACGTCTGTCTCAGGCAGTAACTGAAATTGCCTTTTCTGAAAGCTTTGAAAAAGATGCATTTTTAAAATCAAAACTAAGAGACTTTCAATCCCATTTTTTACATATCCATCTTAGAAATAGCTGGCTGCAAATTCCCCAGCTTTTTTTAAGCTCAAGGCAAAATATTATTACTTAAATAGTGCAAGCACAATAATATGCTTCTGCTGGACTGTGCTGGAAACACAGCCCCTATGTTTGCATAGTGCGACCGAGTGGGCAGGATTGTCTTGGCCACTCTGTAAGGTCTCTCTGCCTTTGTACAGGCCAGTGATGTGACTTTGGAGTAAACTGCTTCAATGGTCACTCCCAGCTCTGTCAATTTTGTCTGCTTAGATTGTAGGAGTCTTTTGGGGCACAGTTTGACTCTTTCTCTCAGTGGTTTTTAAAGTCCTCAGTGCTCTGAAACAAGCAGCACAATGGATGGTGTGGCATTGCCCCTGTGATGGTATAACCTGACCTGCAAGGTTGCAGTGAGGTTACAGCAGTCTCAGAGGTGACTTAGAATTCTTCACTGTGCCAGAGCACCTCTTCTCCCCTGTGAATTATCCAGTTCACCTGAGGATGTATTTTGCATCCTACTGAATTGTAGGCATTTGGGTCAGTACAAGAGAAACCTTGCTCTCCAGCTGTAGCCTCGTGAGGGCTGAGTCACAGCAGAGCTTAGTGTGTGTGAACCAGCAAATATTTGTAGAGCTCCTGAACTCCCAGCACCTGTACACATGCAGATACACAAGTAGATGGAAAGCTTCCAAAGGAAGTTCCCTTCCAACCCCCATAGCATTCTCTAGACCCAGCTAGCAGTTTCAGCTTGGTACAAGAGGAGCTAAGGATTTCCTTCAAATTCTCTACCTGGTTTATTTGAATCTGCTGCATGGTAGAAGACTCAAAGAGGTTACCAAAATAACAAAAATAAAAGCACTGGGTCATGGGATTTCCCAGTCTAAATGTAATGGTAAACCCAGACTGATTCCCTTCTTTCTGTCCTACCCATTGTGCTTTGTCCCAAGTGGGAAACACGGTTTGCCAACACAGAGGCAGCATACACTGTAAACAATGACGAGAATAAAGCTAAATATTATGCATATTCATTGCATGCAATCCTAAACACAAACATCCCTACTGAGTAAAACAGAAAAGAAGATGGGGTTTTTTTAGTTAAGGAGCTGCTGGGTCTTTTTAACCCTTTATTTTCTCAGCTGTGCAACTTTCAATAACATGCAACAACAGTATTTCACTTCATATGTTATAAGCAAGTACTCTTTAAGTGGAGTTTTTTCTTTACTGCAACTTAGCTGCATGATAATTTAACTGACTAGTTTCTCAGAGGAGTTCACTCATTTCAGGTTTCCAGAAGGCAATGGTACAATTGCTCACTATTTGCACTTTAGCTTTTCTATAACTTCCAATTTTCTAATCAATTCATCTGATATGGTTTCATCTTCTTTTATTTACAGATAGGTTAAGGATAAGTTCATGTTCTACTTACTGCACCAAGAATTCTGCTTTTTAAAGTGAATTCTGAAACAGTGCAGGGGAAGAAAACCACACGCTCTCCACACAGAGCACTTCTTACTCTATCCAAACTCTTAGTGTAGCATAGGACACATTTCCAAACTATTATGCTCTCATTTACATGCCTACTTGTGGAATGTAGTTAAGATAGAAATTGTTTCCTTGTAACACTCAGCTCTCCATCCTGAAGAGTAAACCAAAAAGTCTTTGAAAATCCCAACCTAATAGGGTTAATTTCAAGAAGGGTGATAAACCCATAAACATAACCCTAAGGAAGTCAGCTCAAGCTGACCCACAAATTTCTTGAAACAGTTGCTTCTAGGTTGCAGGGTACCAAAACAAGCCATGATGCTTTATTCCATAGCCAGAAAAAAAATTCATTTATTTCTGAAGCAATGACTTGGTCTGTGACTTACAATAAAGGGGACTCTGGGTTAGATTGCCAGATAACAAAAAGCAATTCTATGGCATACTTTTTTTTTATTATTATGCCCTGTTTTCTTCTCACTTGAAAAGAAAAATATGACAGTTTTCAATTTTACAGAAGCATTGTTCTTGATCATTTTCCTGGTATGAAGTCTCTGTATTCAGCAGTGGGAATAGTACTAACATTCAGCAGCTGGTATCTGTTGTTCCTGCTCTTTTCTTCTTTCCTGGATACCAAGTAGCACCGAGTACATGAGGAAATCCTCGTCAACTTATTTGTTAAAGTTAGTGGGCATACATACTCAGAATTCTGGTTATTTAAAATATTAAGTCTGTGAAAAAAACATTTTATATCCAAATTCTGCATGCACCACAGAGTACTCATGTTTTGCCATTGTGTGCTTGTATGATTATTTACATTTGCTAGAAATATTCACATATTAATTATTAAATGAATTCCTATCATGCTGATGCATGAATATTTACAGATAAAAACTATCATTTCAGCTATTGTTTATTATCATTAATGCATAGCTATTAACAATACATTATCAGACGGATACTCTTTGTTCACGATAGATATGACACAACAACAGATTGAAAAATAAGTAATAAGAGTCTAGAGCTAAGGCAAAACCCTAAATATTTCATTTAGAGCAGGACTATAAATACCCTGACAGACACAGCATTTCTTAATATGTGCATGGGTGATCTTCTACGTCTGGGGCCTGCCTGCAGGTTAGAGAATAGCCTGGAACATATAAAAGAGAAATAAAGGCCAAAACAGAAATTATATAAATAAGTGCTTCAACAGAAGCAGAAAATGTTATTTGAACATGTGTTCTGCCTGACCACAAATCATTAGCTGCAGCAAACAGGACATTTTACAATGGATAAGGATCAAGAATCACAGGCCTGTCTCAGAGCTATGAGCTTACATGTGATAGGTCTACTGCACCTCCAAAAAAGCAAGCTTGGAGCTTGTATTTTATATAGATTTTGTAGAGGCATATATAAACACGGCAAAATGTAACCCACCATTAACTGGGGACTTTTCTTTTGTGTGCCTGTTCCACCTCGATTATTTTGGATCCCAGCCTGTACTGGTCACACTGAGAGGCATTAAAGGATTAAAGATTACTTAAATTCCAGTTTTCATTCACAGAAACAACAGAGCTGGTGTGGGAACGGCCCCATGTCCAGAATGCAGCACTGGTTCAGCCCCACAAGAAGAAGCTCTGAAGCAGCCGAGCGCCCCGTGGCCATGAGTCGGACTGCAGGGAAGACAAGTTCTTTCTAAGCAGACTTGCTGCTCTGCAACCTCCCAAGCTCAGAGCTGCTCTCCTCTGACTTGTCTGGGATGGGCTTCACCCTAATGAAAAATCAACTAAATAGCCAGAGTTACGGTTCGTCATTAGACTCAATTGTTTCTTTTTAGCCTACCCCACTGGAGTTAGTTAAAGTGCTTCTGTGTGGGCTGAAATTTTCCATTGCTGAGGTCAAAATGGGGTTTATGCTATTTTTCCATACACATCCTTCAGTGTTTGAATGAGGTGGTTTTAATTCACAATAATTCTTCAGCTAATTACTCCAGGAGAAACTCTGGTTTAAAGCTGTCAGGAGCAGTGCCTACATTGTCTCCTACTGACAAAAGCAACACCTGAGTGAGGTAAAAAATGACTGCAGCTGCAGCCACCAGGGTAAGCCTCAGCTGCTCCTGGGCTAACATACCTGAGAAAATTCAGATTAATCCATGTCAATCAGAAAATGACAGCAGTCTCCCTTTCTGAGACTTTAGTTGAGTGAGGTAGGCAGAGTTTGGCATTTTAAACATCTTTCTAGCATATGTGTTTTGTGCCATCTTTGAACATGAGGAAATCCAGTTTTCCCTCGTATAAAACATTTCTTCGGTCTTCAAAATAATCCTATACCTTAAATGTTTCAGACTTGACATGGAAATCTGGCATGAAAATAGCCTTTTTGGAGAAGTAGGACATAATCTTGTTCTGGACAAATTGATTTTCTGTGAGCAAGTTGGAGACTGAGAATGTGCAGCAGATAGTTTTTTCTAAGTTGATGTATACAGCATTAAACAATGTGAACGCGTAGAGCTGATTTGAGTAAAATGAAAAAGATCCTTAAGTGTTACAGAAGTTTGGCATTCATTAAGTGCCATGTTTGCTCCTTTGTTCGTAGCCTGTGAAAATAATTTCTATTCAGACTGAGCAGTAATTTTTATTTAGAGTATACTTCTTTCTATAGCTTCAATTTGCACTCTGTCTAAAAATGAATTTTACAGTTGTATACAAGACTTTTCAGAATAGTTGAAGCTAACACGACACTTTCTCGCATCAGAGGCATGCCCTGCAAACCTGCACAACAAGGCAGTACTTTAAAGCTGGTGGAATGAAAGATATGTGTTTCCTGAAAAACTATTAAAACACGTAATCTAGGATGAAGCCACTTATGCTGCTCAACTGACATAATGAAATTAATTATTAATTACCAGAAGCTGGTATGTCCAACATAACTTGGTTGCCCCCTGACAGACATCCCTAAAGCTTAGACAAGATGCTATCTAAGACCAGTCAGGCTAATTCAATGGGTTTTCCTATAGATTTGTGTGTTTTGCTTCTTTAAGGCTCTGCCTTGAATAACCCAGTTTTCCCTCACAGTCTCTCCAACAGCAGACACAGCAAAGCTGTTAGACAGTATATCACTGCTGATCAGCTGCAAGCTGCTGCTGCCAAATGGGATGCATGAGCTGAACTCTACCTGTCTTACTCTTACGGGCGGTTAAAGATGTTCTTTTACTCAGCTGCCAATATTTCTGAAAATATAAAGAATTTTAAATGGCTGTGAGACATCATCATTTTTTGAATCTGTTTGATCAAAAAACCTTGTTGATCTCAACAGGTCCAAAGAGAGGCAAGAGGATGGTAGGCAGACAAAAGAGGAAGTACAGCTGCATAAAATATGGGGGGAAACAGAAAATATTTTATGGATATCTACACACAAAAAATCAGTAGCCCAGGCTGCTTGCCATCTCCTGAATGGAGTCTGAGTCATGGTTAAAAATCTGCAGTTGTTTTGGAATCCAAATAACAGAGAGACCATCCTTTTCCATATATACCAATATCAAATATTCTGCTGATCAGGTTAGTATACTGGATCCTCTGGTCCCTAAAAGAAGGAAGTGGAAATCAGTTTGATTCCACTTCCCTGGACTGGAAATGGTCCATACCTAAAGATGGTCAACATGAGACAAATTATTCTACGGTAGAGACCAGGGTAAGATTGCAGAAGTCTTCTTTCTTTGCTTTCATTTGCTGTCAGAATCCTGGGTTTTTTCTACTGAGCCCTGGAAATGTGCCAAATATATGGAAGACAGGTCACAGCTTTGTCAGAGAGCAACAAGCCACCTGTAAGCTGTCCATCACTCCACATGGCTCACAGCTGCTGCCTCTCTGCTACAAATCAGTGGCTGGGACCAGACCTATGATCAACTATGCTGCTTCATTGCTAATGTGCTCCTCAGCACATTCTGGGCACATGTCCATATTAATCTTTCAGGTATGGTTCAAAAAACAGGCTGGAGCAAGGACAGTCTCTGGGTGGCAGCAGGGGCAAGGTGGGGAGAAGAGAATTCAGCCATACAGACATGACTGCGCCATCTGTTTGAACTCCGAAAACAGCCCGTGATCATTTATTAATAAGTACAGACTTTGATCCTAGTGCTATGCCTGGTACTAGCTCGGGTACTAAAAGCATGCTAACCACATTAGGGTGGTCTTTTTCCTCGGGCCAGGTATCAATATCTCCATCTCAGAAGACAGCCATTCCCACACTGGCTGACCTGCCCACTGCCATCAGCCAGAGCAGAGCCCCGATGGTGCCCATTTGTGCGGCCACACTACCCACGCTATCAAGCAGAAAGGGAAATGGGGTAGGAGCAACTTTGAGCAGTGTCTCTGATTCCCTCAAGACAGAGAAAATGTCCATCTCTCCTGATCTACCACAGTTGCTGTGATTTTGTTCCAGCAAATGGGTACAAAGGCCAAAGCGTGAATGTGAATGTAAGACTCTCCTGTTAGACAAATATATAAGAGAATGAAATTAAGGGTATATATGCAGTCTTAGTTTTAGCATTCAGAGGGTTCAAAATTTTTTTGGACTATGAAGCTTATATGAAATCCACTATGAAGTGGATTTCTAATACTATATCTCTGTATATATGTGTACATCTACTCTTGGGCTGCTGAAAATTTTTTTCTCTGAAGATATTTTTAACAAGACACAGATTTCCCACTGAATGTGCTGGTTGTCAACAAGAAAACCAGAAACAGATAACAGGTGAAAAAATATTGTTCCATTTTCAGTAAAAATGTTTATATTTGCTTCATTCTTTTGCTAATTGTAGTGCAGGATTTTTTTTCCCCCAAAAGAAGGAGCACCTATCTCCTATCTAACCTTTTTATTAGTCTTGTTGTCATTGAAATTTATGGTTTTGCACTCTTATTCCAGGAAATAAAAATCAGCATGGGGAACTTTGAAATGGAAAAAACAATAACATTTTGTTGGTAAGTTGTTTTTTGGGGTTTTTTTGTATTTTCCATGCAAACTAAATTACTTCAACCAGCCAAAATATGCACTCAGAAACATGCTGATGCTTTTCAAATTGTAGTAGATAGAGGCACTTAATCACCAGTTTAAGTAGAAAATGTGCACCAAGGGAATTTTCCATGGGTTGATTTAGCTGTATGCAAATCTGATGTGTACTGTAGTACTGAGGTGCTCAGGAGCTGAACACTGTAGAGCTTGTCAAGGGATTAGGTAACAATGAAGATTTAAGAGCTGGGACAAAGCTAGATGTAGGCTGGGAATAATATCCTGGTCAATATATCCTCTGGTGTAGACAGCTAGATAAACATGTAGATAAAACTTACCACAGCAACGTTCAAGCAAAATGCACCACAGGCAAAGAATTGAAGGAAAACTCCCACAAGATACTGACAGCTTTTTCCCTTTTTCTTTCTCTTTACTGAATATTATTGTATTGAAAGCATCATGGCAAAGCCTCAGGACTGAGCCCACCGTGAACCCAAACCTTCAGGGGATGCAATTTATAATATTTCTCATTCACTAACGTGAATCCCTCTAACAGTGTGGGTGACTGTAGGTGCATGCTAGTTAGTAGATAATTTATATGTGTGGACTAAAAGCAGTACTGCTGTAAAGAATATTCATAAGGATTTTTATAAACAAACCAAAGGCGTAAATAAATTGGAGCTTCATGTGTTTATAGAGTCAGTGTTCTGCATCATTAAAAGGTCTAAATTAAGACATAGTCTGTCATCCTCCAAGAATACACATCAATTTCTGTTGGGGAAGATGAAACAGGAAGGCCTTATAAATATGATTGTCTGGCAAAAGATTTTAAGAATATAGAAACTATAAGCGAGATTGAAATTAAGACAAGCTTTGGTACCAAGCCTTAGCTATTGAACAACTGGAAAACAATGGTATGGCCAGCTAAAGGCAATCCCCTCTTGACTGAACAATATCCTCTGCTTGCAGACAGGCCCAAGGGTCAGAGCAGACCCTACTAGCTTGGTAAAAGAGGTCCAAAGAGTAGTTTTTAGGGTTTAAAATGTACCACAGTATGGTAATGTAATGATTCTTATAGGCTGTATGTAAATGCTATAGGATTTGTATCTTGTACTAGATTGGTTAGTGAAAATTAGAATATTCAGCACAAAAGAAGATTTATTGTATTGTAACAAGAACTTCTCTAGTTCTTGCTCTTACCTCTCTTGCTCTTACCCCTGTGCTCTTGCTCTGAGCTCTCTTGCTCTTGCTCCCTTGCTCTCGCTCTTTTGGGGCCTGCGCCGAGCTGCAGCTGGCAGCTCCAAGTAGGGCCCATGCACCCACACCCTCTGCAATAAACTGCATGCTCCAAGACCTGGAGATCTCTCGTCACTGTTTGTCCCATCTGTCCCCTCCGTCCTGACTGTAAAGCCATCATTCCTACAAATTTCTATCATGCTCATAATGGCTCAGTTGCTATCTGTAAAGCAGCTGTAATAAAACTGCTACAATCTTCCAGGACATGAGGAAACAGTTCATGTTCTCACCCTTGGACTTCCCTGCCTGGGGATGGGTGGATTTTAGTGCAGGAAGGTTGAGCCACTTTAGACAGATGAGAGCTCGGTACGGGGACAGGTCAGCCAACACAGGAATCAAAACAGAGCAAAAGTGGATTATAGAAACACGACATTGCAGACGTTTTATTCAGTGGAAAGAGAGCAGTAAACACTTTAAAAAAGACTTCAGCTGGTCTCACAGTTAAAAGCTGAAAAAGGTCTCACAGTTAAATCTCCATGCAGAGCTGAAATAGTAAGAACTTTACACAGGACAGAAAAATCATTCTGCAACTATCTGTATTGAACAGTGAGAAATGTTGATCCTGAAGTGCACACGAAAACAAACCAAACAATGATCCTCCTTCAGTTTTGTACCACATATTGAGCTCTGCGTGTATCACTGGGTGTGGAAACTGATTCTCCAAGTCCATGGCTCAAATAAAAGTATTTCAGTCCTCTGCCTCAGTTTGTAATCTTAAAATGAACGAGATTAGATAATAATTTTTTCCCTTTTCTTTATCCTTCACAGGTGTCTTTTGTGGACTGTAAGTCTCTGGCAGTGTCTTTACTATATACACTCTCCTAATTAGATGTCTGTGTAAGACAGGAATAATGGCAACTAATATCTGTGTTGCAGTTCATTAGATTTACTGAGTTCTGGCCCATTAGTTGATAGAAAAGAGCTTCTTTAAAAAGGTAAAGTCAAAGTTACTTTTAACTGTGTTTTTTGGTTGTTTCATTTGGGGCACTTCTGAAATGCAGACTGAGGGAAGACTTGGATTTTTCTGGCTCTTGCTCTGAACTGAAAGTTCCCACGACTGTGATGGGACAGGTTGGAGCCCAAGGTGTAACTGTAACTGAGAGTTAGGATACTCTGATACAGGCACAGTGTAGTATTTTAATGAGGCTGTGGCTTTTGGTAGTAGGAATGCTCAGTTTTCTGCCAGATAGAAGGCCCGGCAATGAGGTTTATGCTTTCCCAAAAGCCATCTTGTAAATTGCAGTTTTAGGTAGGCCTTGAAATACTTAAGACTTGAGTTGGCTGGAACAAAATCTGTCTCCACAATATGAAATACATGACCCCTCATGATGATAGAACTTTTAATTCGGGTGGCCAAAATACAAAAAGGCCCACTTTGTCCCAGCCAAGGTGCTGCTGAGGGAGGGTGGACTGCTAGGATAGAAAAGCAGAAGGCTCAGTGGTGTTGGTGCCATGAAGTGCAGGAGCACAAAAAATGATACAGCACAGTTTGCACAGAGCAGGAAGCCAAATTTTGTGCTTGAGGAAGGATTTGTCCCTGAGCGGTGAGACATGGTTACACCTCTCACCTGAATGTTACAGCTCAAGGGCATTAAAGATCCACGGATGTCGATCAGCTGTGGAGTATTCTTCATGACTGGAGGATACATGATTACTTTTTATGTGTAAGATATCCTAATTATCCTGTAGGCATCCATTTCAGGTTACAGAATTATTATTGAAAGCCATTTAATTTTCAGTGGCAGTCACTTCAGTGGATATAAGTTTTATGCACAAGAAAATTACTTAGCACAGATCCAGATCCTCCATCATTTACATATACACATATAATATAAGTTTTATTTTCCGCATATACAGAATGGAAGTAAAACACTAATACGTACTGAATACAGCATGTAGCTCGTATCAGACTATTAAGAGTATGAAAAAACATGTAATTTTTAATTATACCTGCACAAATTTTCTGGATAGAATGAATAGCAAATATTTACGTACAAGCGTTTGATACAATATTGTTATACTGCACATATCAAACTTCTATGGGCAATAACCAAAGTATCCAACAATTCTTGTAGTAAAGAGAAGAAACACAAATGAATAAAACAATTCCAAGATGTTTAGGAAAGGATCTAAATTCATATGCTTCAGGGCATAAAATTGTCTGTGGATTAAGAAGAAATTTTCCCTGTGGACAAGTAGTCTCTGTAAAACCTACTGCAGAGTTTCTGGCATGCTCATCTGAAGCTAGCCAATTTTATAAAAGCTTTGCTGAAGAAGGTGGACAACTTATCTGATCCAACATGTCCTTTGTGTACTCACGTGAAAAATGAGAGCCTTTTATACCTACCATGAGCAGTTTTGTCTGCTATAACTCTGTTCCTTGACACTTTTCCAAGTGTAAATTAAACCAGCTGGTGGATAAGGTTTCCTTTTCTGTAACCTTCTCCTCTCCCTATTTCTATCCCCACTGCAGAGGACTGTAAAATGCCATCTCCTTACACTACAGGCATATAGCATGTCTGGGAAATAACACCTGGAGCTCAGAGGAGCACCAGCAGTACCATAAGAAGAGAAAAAGAGATCAGCTGTGAGGGCATGATGGGTTTCTGCCCTAGCACTGGGTGATTCACATGAGGCTTCACTTCACCTGTTGGATATTCTTGTTTGCAGTCCTTCTTCATGATAAGGTGGCCTTAATTAAAATGGTAACTAAAACTCACTACATGAGCCCCATCAGAAAGGGACAACATTTCAGAGAGTTGAGGAAGAAGCTACAGGTACACCAACCCAGGAGAGGTTAAGCTGTCTTTTTCCAGCGTCTGTGCAATTTAGGGCTTTTTAGAGGTGGGAGCTGTGGGCTATAGTCCCCAGCAGTACTATAGGTGATGTGGTCTACTTAGGCTGTGACACACCTTACACTTCCCTCCACGCAGGGCAGGGAATTCAAAAGGAAGCTGTACCCCAGATTTAAAGGAAGAGTGCCAGTTACAAAGTGTGGGTATCCAGTCTTCCTCCCAAGGGTTCTCCACTGGGACAGCAGTTCTGCTCCTCAGAAGGGATGGGGAAGTGTGAGGGATGGGAAACCAGCATTACTATAGGCATTTAATGCTGTATTTATTGCTTTGATTTTGGGCATCTCAGCGTAAAGTCAGTAAAAGTTGCAGGAATTCAGCATGTTGGAAAATCAGACCCAGCTTATCTTAAGTTGACTATCCAGGGCAAAAAGCTTCTCTGGGAAAATTTTACTCTGGTTCTGTAGAGGCAGTTGCTTGCCAACTTTTTTTATTTAAAGGTGTAACACCCTTCAAGTTGTTAAAGAGATATAAAATCTTACCACTTTCCCTTTACAATGATTTTGGTATTTCTATTGTTTTTGGTGAAAATGAAATACTACATTTTGTATTGCTGGTTAATAAGCTTTGCTACATCTCAAATTTATTTTATTTGTTTACATGGAGGTAGTATAAATCACCTGTCCTGAGATTTTCCCAGTCTGTTCCACAGAAGCACAGTGAGTAAGGCTGTGGTGAGGGTGAGACCTGTCAGTGAGGGCTGGTGGCTGGACAGTCCCAAGTCATCTGGTCCTGAACACACAGGAACCTTGACTATAGCCCATGCCTGGAACCTACGGTAGGATATGGGCTCTGTCTCCCACCATGATATCCAGCCAGCTGGAAGTACCTCTGGGTAAAGGGCCATTTCCACAGCAGGATTAATTTTTGGAGCACCGACAGAAGTCTTCAGTGCTATTAGTTCAAATAAGTTTGGAAACTGCTGGATTGTAGGACAGCTCACAGTTTAGCAAGCTGTTGCCTGAGGATTTTTCAGAAAAAAAAATCAGAACTAAAAAGGAGAGCAAAATAAAAGCATAGCAAAATAAAAGCATATGAGCTTATGCTTAAATGGTCCTCTGACTTGGGGCATTTCCATTTTAACTTGGAGAGGAGACTGTGGGAACTCAGAATTTTCACAAAGCAAATCCAAACCCAAGTGTCTTAAATTGGCCACCCAAAGTCAGAAAGCTCCTTCTGAAACTTTTTTTGCTTGTATTTTGTGTATGAATTATTAAACTGCTATGAATTACCCATTCATCTTCAGGCTTCTAAACTGAGTCTGAAATCCTGCACATTCTGTATAATACAGGACATTAAGATTATGCAGATGGAAAATACTTCTCTGCTGCAGTTTTCTCCTAAGATGTCTTACAAATACCGAGCACCGAGCCCCTGTGCAGAATGCAGCTGGGTGCCATTCAAGGAGTTCTTTCAGGGATGGTACAGGAAGATATGCATGGAGATAGGAGTATCTGAGGCCTCCACCAAGAGGCAGTAATTCCAGGAAGCGATGCTCACAGGAAGGTGTGGTGCTCCTTTCAGCAGTGACATTAATGCTTGCTAATTTCCTTGAATGCTACTGCCTAAGCATTTTATGATTGCTTTCCCATCCCTGAGAACTGCTGTGGAGACTGACAAACATTTGTGCTAGGATTACTAATAGAGTTCTACAACATTCCACTAAGATCTTGAGAGGCCTTGCTCCAAAATACTTGCAGCTATTCTGTTGATGACCAACGTTTGCTGAATCTGTTATTAATAGCCATTAATTCAATAATCCACCAGAAATTAGGACTCTAAGGTGCTTTCAGTATTGGTTTTTATGGATTTCTCTGCAATTTCATCACACGACAGTTTTCAATCTCAGCAAGCTCCTCCAGGTCAACAAGTAAAAGGCAGTAACAAAGCAAAGCAAAACATTTAACAAATTCAATGAGCATCTATTATCAGCCTGATTACACACTGCATCACACAGAGTCCTAATGATCTCAGTGAGGCTCCATGCAGCATAAGGAGTCTCCCATGCAGATTAGTTTACAAAATCAGGGTCTCCATATGGAACATCTCCTCCACTCACCCCTTCCTTTTCTGAATAGAGCAGTATAAAACAAAAGCCTGCTTTTTTGCATACTTGCAAGGTTATAATTGTTTGATAAGCTTGTACAATGATTCAAATGATAATAGCTAAGAAATCATTTCTCAGTGCTATTTAAAGCCTATGTTGGCTTTCCCCACTTCGGTCACTCACTGTAATCTTCTCTGTCCAGTTACCTTTCTAATAATCATTTTGATGCATTTCAACTGCCACAGCATTAGGTATAAATGCCTAAAATTATACCATTCATTTCCCAGGAATAATTTCGTGGGAGGACTGTCATGGGTGTGTAATATTAAGGGGAAAAAAAATCAAATGTCAGAAACTTCATATTGATACTTTGATCAGAAGCAACATGAGACTGAAAGTTTTTGAACAACAAACCATTTGAGAGTGTGTAACATGCTTGTGAAAATATTCATAGCATAATTAGATAAATAACAGATCCAGTGTCTATTTTTACTTTCCCTTGATGAGAAGCTTTGCAGGAGAGACTGCTGGTAGTTAATTCTCCCTAACAACAATCTGTGTAATCACAAACCCCAATTAGCTGTGCCTGTTCTATGCTATACAAACTATTTCCTTAGCGCTTCACATCACTACTTTGTAATTAGCTTTCATCTACACGAGCTTTGACTAAAAAAATATAAAAGAGTGTAAGTGATTGTACTGCCACTCAGTATTCTGCGAAATAATCGCTAGCGATTTCAATCAGATTAATTTTATCACCCGTATTAAGGAAAATTACCTCCCTCTTCACTCTCTACAGCTGAGGGCTATTTCATTTCCTGAGATGTTCATAAAAGCATAATATAAAGCAATCTGTAATTGTAAATATCCTTCCCTAATAACTTTGAGATATTTCCTTAATACATCTTTACATTTGGAGTTTCCGTTCCATAAAATACAGTAACAAGTGCTCTATTATGTTTTAAGTGTGTGCTGTTAAGCTGGACAACTTAGCACTGTCCTTCCTGTTTTTACATAGGGTTATATTTAACTTGCAGATAATGGGAACAAGGTTTAAAAGTGATGGAGCGGAATAATGGCGTTACAGCAATAATATATCTTGCCTTTGTGAGGAATAGAACTTTACGGCCTATTTCAGGTCAGCCAACACCAATTCCATTTTTCACAGCCTGACAACTTTCACCTTCACCCACACTCCAGATGGGTATTAAAAACTACTTTCCAAACAAAACTGAGGTTTGGCTATACCCATGTTTTATACCTGGGGAGAGCCTTTTGATACTTAAAATCTACATAAATAATATAAAGTAAAATAAAATAAAAACAGGCAGCCTGCAACAGCCTCATGCCACTAGCTTGTGTGGTGAAACTCCCAGCTATTTAAAGAGCAAGTCAAGCTGCTCAGGTCCTATGGGAGGGGTCATAGCAGGGGAATTTCTGCAACTGCAGCACTTGCCTGTTCAGCTTCTGCAGAAGTGACATGGCATTTGTAAAAATTTTGCACCTGGTTTGTGGGAAATGTGAGGTGTGTCCTAGGAGGACCACAGCAGCTCAATATAGCACCACCAAGAAGATGCATTAAGATGTTCAGGCCACCAGCACTTTTCACTGAACACAGATGCAGGAAATGTGCACATGTGATGGCTTGTGTGGGAAGATCCCTCCACAAGCTGACTGCACCCTGAGCTGGTCTGTAAGTGTTGGTCCTGAATATATCTATGTATTTTAAAAATATTAATGATAAAGGAAAACATATAGAAGGCACTGGATGACTGAAGTGCATTCTCACCCATATATCTTCATGTTGACTGTATTGCAGTGCTTTCATCAACATCCTCAGCTTCACCACAGAGGTGCAAGGCCACTGATACATAAAGCACTCATATCAGGGCCAACACAGCTTAAGGCTGTTTTAAGAAGCCCCTGTTCTCTTCAGAAAGTAGTCTTCCAGCCTTTCAAAGGTAAAGGCATGTCATCATCTGAGCAGCTCTGTATACTGCTTTATCTGGCTTATCCCTTGGACTGTTTCACTCATCCCTAATTACTGCAGCTTGAGAGCTTCCAGTACATAGGAAGTCTACCTGTCATAATGAGGAGATGACAAAGACCAAGACAGGTAAGGGAGCATCTCCACTGGAGAAGGAAATTCTCCCTGCCTGCTGCAGTGGAGTCTGAAATGCTCCTAGATAGTGAAACTCCAGGGATAAATGAGGGGAACAAATCACACAAGTTGCCCCAGCACACTGTTAATCACTGCGTGTTTTTGTACATGCCTTGGTGCTTTGACACTCTGTACTGCGTGTGAGATGAATAACAAAGTGTATCTTGAAATCTTAGGAGTGGTGGGGGCAGGAGATGTGATGCAGTTTCATCAGTGTCATGGTGTCAGGATATGGCGGATGTTATAGATAACATCTGACTGGAATCAAACATATTGCGCTCACCTTTCTTTCTACAGGAGCAAGATAAACTTTCCAAGCTTTTAGTCAGGCATGAGAAGAAGTTCGCTCTCATCTAGAGCAACACCTGAACTGTTTGCAAACATGCCTCTCTGTGTACATGGATGGGACACACCAGATAGGCTGCAATGGGTTAATTTCCTTTGCTGTTCACGTAAGACGCAGGAGAGACATTTATCTCCTCTCTTTACCAGTATCCATGTTTCCATGTTGGTAGAAGACATTGAGGACCAGCTTATATACTTCACCTTAGCATAACAGAAATCCTAAAAACTTATTAGAAAGTTACTTTCAATTGTCCTGAATCTCTGCAGGAATCCCTGTGCCTGAACCTTTCCCAAGGATATTGTCAAAAAAGAGGCATGCAGCTGGTATATCCCCACATGGCACAGATATTCCCAATAGAAGTGTCATCTTCCACTCCCTTTTTTCTGCTTAAGGAGCATGCAGGACAGGGATGCAGCAGACAGAAACACTGAATCCCCTGAGGAAAAGGAGACAAAATCATTGCAAGAAGAAAGGCTCAGGTTTATATATCTCCAGAAAAACTCAAACATAAGCTGAATTTTAATTTTCTCATGCTTAAATTTCCACTTCTGAGAAGGCCAGCTAATAAACAAAGTCACCTATTACAGTTGTACAAATGTTGCATCCCCACTGTTTTATATTGTCAGGAAATAAAGTGAAACTAGTAAAAATTCAGTATCCCTGGCAAATATCTGAAACCCTTTTATGTGGAACAAGGATACAGCTAGGGCTGAAAGAACATGTGTTTTCAGTCCCACTGAAAATTTCACTGTCTTCATATTTGCTTTTATCCCAATTTAGAACAGAAAGTTAAACATTGACTACTAAAACTTCTGAAAATCACAAAGTTCAGAAATGTCAAAACATGCCACTTTAGTATTTCTGATCTAAAGGAAATGCTGACTATAACAAAACTGCAATACAGTATAACATTTTCTGAATGAAACCAAAGCATTTCATTTTAGCTCTGTTCAGTACCAATGCATGTCTCCCTGACATGATCTTGATACCTCACAAAAGCTGGAGATTAGATGCTTTGCATTATTAAATTTTTGCTATGGACGGATTTTCTGAGTGTGCCACAAGCTACACATCACCCATCATACAAATCCCCAGGTAAGACATCCAGTTGCATCGTGTGAAGTGTAATCCACTGAAGAGATGTTTCCATATGGGTCTTGGTCATTAGGCTGTAAGGCACAACAACACTGCAGAGCAGCACAGAAAAATGTCAGATAGAGCTGATACCAAATATTTAGCTTAGTTGAAAAGACAAATGGTTTTGGATTGTGTTGATCCAATCCCAAGCAAGACACACTCCTCCAGACTTCTAAAAACATTGATGTAATTATTAAATATTATACTGAATTACATGTATCTGTACAGTGGTCATTCATAAAGATACTCTGGACTCCATTGGGGTAAAATAATGTACATTACTGAGAAGTTATACAGATGACTGGTACCATTATATCGTTAGAGATTAAAATACTGTGAATTTTTTGACTGAGATAAAGTTAGCTAAGATAATGACAAGTTTTCTGACCACCATAAATACATTTTGCTGTCACATTTAAAACAGTAGATAATTAATGCAGAGCCAGCTGCTACTAATATACAGTACTAAAACTTGCTAATACAAGGCTATAATAAAGCTGTTAATACTGATAATATCATATAGCATTTTAAACTATGGCAAAATTTTCCTTAGAATTATTTCCTTGCTGTGGAATGGTTTGTTATATTTTGGGTTTCTTTTCCTAATTAATCTCCAACAGCATACACCATGTTATCTGTCATAAAGTCAGCCCTTGCCTCAAGGGTCCTGCAGTTTAACAGAAACAAGAAAGTCAAGATGTGTTAGAAATCTGAACCAAGTAAGATTGATTATTTGCCTTATAACAGAAACTGGATACCCCATCAAGCACAAGACTTCATTGTTTGCATGTGTACTGCAGACACATGAGGAAAGATAGCCTTTGTCCTGAAGAACTTGAATTAAAATACAAATCTAGAGGAAAGTACAGCTTAACAAAATTGCTTTTTTCCTGTAAGAGTCTCTTCTTTCTCCTTTTCACTTAAAGCCAAGAAAACCTGCAGTGGGGATGGGCATTCAAAGGTGCTATCAAAACCTCTTGAAATCTATGAAAGTTTTGGAGTGCGCTTTTAAAAATTGAACTCCAGTTATCCAAATGTCTGAGAAAAATCCTACTGTAAATGAAAGGAGGGTATTCTCCAGTAATTCTCTCACTCTTACAATAAAGATAACTGAAAATGAGAATAGTTCTGGTCACCAGAGTCCGAAATTGGTATTCCAAGAGTTTCATAACTAAAATTGGTTTGCTTTCATTTTACTAAATTATACTGTTCAGTAGTTAGAAACGCATTTTATAAGCAAATACGTATTTACCTATTTTTTAAGGCTCTGACCCACTGATCATCTTAATGGCTTATAACTACTAGTGTTCCAATTGGTTGATACCATCTGTCTGAATCTGCTAGACAAAAGGGAAGCGGACTAGATCTGTGGCTTTAGCTCATTTAGTTTATATTCAAGAAACTGTGACATTAGCCTTTGGTATGGAACACTGTTGAAATATTATGAAAGCCAAATGATTGTTTTTCTTTAACAGAAAAAGTAAAAGGCAACCACTAATCAAACAGAAATAAAAAGGAATGACATGGCAGCTGCGGACTGTATTCTTCTCCGGTCCGTAGATACAGATGGACATAAAAATAGTCTGTCTTCTGGGAATTCAGAAAGAGACACAGAGGGGAAAAGTAGGTTTCTGAGTGTCCAAAGTTAAAACTGTCTCAGGAAAATGAAGGCAAGAAGTAAGAGGAGTAGATGGCTGCACTCAATTGAGTCTGGGGACCAGATCTGTGGGCTTGTGTATCATAGCTGTGGATGGTCCTGTGGTTGGTTCCCATGTGAATTCAAGGAATACAATCACCTCCAATAAGCAGAAAAGACTGTCAGTGATAGATGGAAAAATCCCCTCTGCTGCAGGAGGTGTCAGAAGAGTGCTCAGCACACGGATGTTAACTGCCTTCAGGCATAAGCAAAAGGCAAGTTTGTGTCAGTGACCAATATGGTTTCTGACATGCAATGCCCATGACATCAAATATTAAGGCTAAGAGAGATCAATGCTTCATTTTATCAAACTCAAGGTTTATATTTTACAAGCCTGTTTAGAACATGGTTTCCCAACTGTTAAACACTGACTGGAACCTTTATAACATAAAGGGTCCAATTTGCTAATGATCTGTGTCCATGTACAAATCAACTTAATAGCACTATTTCTGGAAATATCGCAAGCAGAGAGATAAGTTTCACATTCGCCAAAGCTGTTCAAAACCATTAAACCATTTGGAGTCTTCTTTCTTTTTTTTGAGAAGCATTAAAAAGATTTAGCAGTTTAAGGAGAGATCAAGGCTATTTTCAGGCAATTATTTTAAATTGTTAAAATCTGCCTCTGCTTTTTCTAAAATGCATATTGTGATGCCATTAGGGCAGCTCTGATAGGAGTGTAGACAACGAATATTTTTTCCTTCTCCCTTTTTTTTGTTTAATATTATTTGGAGTTGCTTTAAGGACTCTACTCTGGCCATTTGGATCTACAGCTGTCTTGTTCCCCTGAGAACTATTAGCTGCAATTTGTGAAAAATCAGAAATTCATTTGTCTTTTGACAGTGGTGACTATACTTACAGTCCAAAATCTTTCCAACTGAAAAGTTGTCTTTAAAAAGACTTAGTGTTAGCAAGACTTTTTTTCTGCTCAGCAAGAGGACTGTTCACAAAATTTAGATCAGGGTAAAACTGAAAATGTATTTTTCCCTGTTTTTCAAAAAAATTAATTAAATGTATACTCAGCTTGCTGCATAATATAGTTTGCCTAGGTTTTATAGAGCTTATCAATCCCTGTGGCAGTTCTGAGCACTTTTGCTCAAAACTTATACAATGATGTTTTTCCCCAAATCTAATTTGTCCTGAATCAGGGAACATAGTTAAAATACAATGAACAAGGTTTCCACTAATTACATCAAAATTAAAATTTCCTTTTACTTCAATCTAATTAAAATTAATTGAAAGTACATGCTTTAAACCAGCTTGCCATACTGTCAATGTGATCAGTTTGTCTTACTGTAGATAAAGCCATACCTGCTTGCTAAAAGTACACACGTTCTGGCTTCTTCTCTTGCCTTTGAATATTAATAAACTAGCCAGAAGGCAGGCAAGAAAAGCATTCTCAGTCAGTGCTTTGGCTTTTGATGAAAAATACTTTCAGGAAATAAAACAGTAGTCATACTATCCAGATACCTCAGCCAGGTCATGAAATGAAGCTGAAATGGTCTTTCAAGGGACTCTTCCCTCAGTGTCTTGAGAGATACATGATAAGTGTGATTTAAGAAAGTGAGTTCATAGGGAAAGGGATGGGGAAGAGAGACACAGGAATGAGGAATGCACAGTGGAAATGTTTAGTTTGCACAGATAAACAACCAACATCTAATGGCTTCATTAATCACAAGGCAAAACTCCTTTCCTCATCGGGCACCAGGACTGCCAGGCAATACCACAGGATTCTGATTGTACATAATATATGCCTGCTTATTCAATGAAATGAGAGAGCTAAAAATAATAATCTGATAAATATTTCTACTGTATTCAAAAAGGCAAGGAGCTGCCTTCTTTTCCTGCAGCTCCAGTGTATTCCCTTCCCTTCTTTTGGTTGACAAACACAGCTTTCTAGGTGAGATACAGACACAAGTCTGCACACGCACACACAAATACACACATTCATCCATGCATGCACACAAGTTTTAACTTGATATTTGTTTTAAAGGCTGCTATGCAACATCTGGTGGACTAATAACATGCATCTCCAGGACAAACACATATTTACAGTGAGTTTTGGAGGCACCACTTCAACTCAGAAACAATGCCACCTTTCCTAGCTTCAAATAAACATAGAAACTAGGAAAAAAAGGTGGTTTAAAAATCAAAGGACAGAATTTACTGGCACTGCAAGATACAGAATGTATGTAGGTAAAACAAAAATATCGGCTTCTCTTCTGTCCCTTTCTTTCTGTTTTGTTTCCTTTTGTAAAAATAGATTCCTTTATTAAGAGTTACTCACTTCGCACTTCTTTCAACCAGCAGTAAGTGTGTAGAATCAGTCTACTAATGCTGTCCATCTCTACTGTCACTTTCATCTATCAGGCTATCAGAGGATGCTACTACAACATATAATCCCCACAATGCTAGTTTGAGTATGAGCCACTCTTTTTTTACAAGTAAAATCACAACTGCTTTTTGGCAGCAGTGCAAATATAATTAAACCTCTTGCTTTCCCCTTCTTCCTTTCCAAGGTCCTAAGCATGTTTGTTCCGACCTCTATGTCTTGCACAAACATTGGTGAGCTATGTGGTAGACAGTATCAGAGAACTAATTATGCTGAAAAAATATCTTTCTTTGGGGGCAAAGGAACATGTGTTACAGCCAAGTCAGTCCCCAACTGAGTTTCACTGTGTGTTTGTGCCAGGACAGCACCAGGGCAGAAACAATTTGCTGAAATTGTACAGAGCAAAAGGGTGTGCCTGCTAAAGCTATCACTGCCTTTGCATATCTACTTATAATCTAAAAACAAGAATAATTTACACATAGGGTTCTGCCTCTTCTCGGATCAGGGTCAAAAATCAAATCTTTAGTTACCTACTCAAGGCCACAGAGAAAGTCAGCAGAGGCAGGATATGGTCCCAAAGTTTGTTTACTGGGTCTGCATCATCCTGATAGAGAAACATTACTTAAAATAGCTCTTAAAAAGTTTTTAGCAACTAGCTTCTCAGGATGTATAATTGCACAATAGTGTGGCATTTTAATCACTTCTGAAAGTACTGTCTGGAATTGTAAAGTTATTTGAAGACAAAGCAATCCCCAGCATGCATAGTTTAAAAGGGATGAATGTTAAAAGTCTTTGCTGCTCATGAGTACATTAGCCAGGCCTTTTTCCCCCTCCTCCCCTAAACTGCATGTCAAAAGATGTATGATCCACTTTCTGAGCCAGGTCACCTCTAAGAGCACAGTGACATGCCATAGAATTATTCGCCAGTCCTCACCAGAGATGTCTGCAAGTGCAAAGCCTGTGACAAAGGACTGAAATGACAGCACTTTGACTCACTTCTACATTGTGTTTGTTTAGGAAGGTCCTAGAAATTGTATTTCACCAACCACATTCGCTATCAACACACAATTATCTGGCTTAATCATGTGGAACAGTGGCAAATTCACCTGGGGCTTAGGAACTAATGACATTCTCGTCTGAGCTGCTTTAGTGAAATGGCCCAGCACCTGAAGCAGGAACAGCAAGATTGCTCAAGAAAATTTGGTTTTCTTTTTTCATTTCACAGCATAGGGGCTCTGCTCAAATCAACAAACGCTCCTGATTAAATAGCTGTGGTGGTTGACTTATTTGCACTTGTGTGTATGGCTCTGAATGTACATTGAGAATCCCTAATCTTTACAGGAAAAGAATTGTCTGTGACTTGTTTTTAATATGTTGTATTTTGACATAGAAAATAGTCAAATAATTTTGCATTTTATAATTTTGCTATGATGAGATCTGTAAGTGTGGGTAACTCCAAATATTCCAAAACCAGCACAGGGCAACAGGAAAAAAACTCTCTCCTTTCTCATACTGAATGTATTTGTATGTATTTTTGTCTGCAGCCTGGGCAGGGCCATTTAAATTCTGCTTGCTCAACAGAAACTCAGACTCTTATGTTGGTCTCCCCCCCTGGTATACAGGAGATGAGAGCAGGTGTGTTGCTGCTGACTATGCCACTTAATCTCAAAAGTTTAGAGGTGGGCAAAGATGAAAAATTGAATGTTTGAGCTCCTGAATGCTTAAAAAAGGGGACAGAGAGACTTTGGGAGCACTCAAATACTTCAATTTGGCCAAAGGAAAGAAACTAGCCCTATTTCCATGAATAAAGTCTTTTAAAAAACATTCAGAAAGACATAGTAGCTGATATTTTCATACGCAAGTTTCATATTCACCTTTAGAATTTCATGTTCCAGGACTCCAGAGCAAAATACCCACAGTCTTGCACAGACAGCTCCTAAACAAGGCAGCCCAGTGTCAGACTTGGTGTGACCACTTTGCATTAACTACGATATGGATATCAGCTCAGACTGGAACACAGATGAAATTGAGTTTATATGGATAAGCTGAAAAGTCATCCACTCAAAGTTGATTCTGCTTTTAACTACTACTAATACTCTATCCTACTACTGCAGCATCAGCACAAAGTTGGATTTGTAGCAGAAGACCCGCCCTCCCCCACAGGCTCTATACTGTGATTACTTCCACATCAGCAAGAGAAGCACTCATATAAGGTTGTGCATAGAGCAGTTCTTGCTAGTTCTCTAGCCTATGCAGCCCAGATTTTGGAATCCCAATGCCCTACTGATTGCCTGGCTCATTGTAACAAAGCTCTGGCAGCAAAAACTTCGGCAATTTCTGGAGGAGTCAGTGATTCAGGATCCTCTTAGTAAGTGGCACTATTGCAGATAATCCTCCTAGGTTATGTGAAAATATGCATTTCCCCTTTGTGAGTCAGTGCCTCAGCATAGTCAGGCATAAATCTGGCCAAAAGGTTCACTGAAAGATTGAAAAGGCAAGTCCAGTTCTGTAAATACAAGGATAGAAAATATTCATAGTCTCAGAAGCCCACGAAGAACCTATTCCATATGGTCACAAATGAAGAGATTTTGGTTTGATGTTGATCTCCAGAGGAAGTGATTGCTGACATGCCATATCATTTAACTGGAAAGAGCTGAAGCTTTGCAGCAGATGGACTGAAGTGGAAAAGAGTAGAGGGGCAAAATTATTCAGATTAGTTCAGGAAACAGAAGAACATTCTAGGCTCATCCTGAGATGCTTGAACATTACATTAGAGCTATCTCAACAAACAACTAGGCAAAACAAGAGTAATTTTGGAGGCTATGTGAGGAGACAGTTCTTCACAGCAAGCCTTCTGTGCTGTAAGATGCTGAGGCTTACCTCTCATCACAGGACAGTCACCAGGATAAGCTGTCACCAGTACCACTGTCCCTGGAATTTCTCAATCATCGAAAGGATCAATTTCTAACATATACCTCTACGCCACTACTGCTGATCTCATGGGGAGTTTGGGGTTTCTAGGACTCTCAAAGATATTCCACCTATTTCCTTAGCAAGCACTGGGCTTGGCACTCTCAGCAACCACATGACAGCCTGCCCTTGATGTCTACAGCGAGCTTTGCGTGACTGCAGTGATTATTTCACCTCAATATCTCACTCTGTCGTAACCGTAGTTTTTTTAGCACTCCAGATCATGGTGCTTTTTAAATCTTAGCTTACCACCAGTATCAATCAGTATAGCTAGACTGAAGTCAACAGCTACAACAAATAGTATTGAGAGAGAATCCAGACAGTAAATCCAACTTGCTGAAATGAAGTTCTTTATCAACATATCTGTGTCACTGCTTCTGTAAGACCCCTATGTGCTCTAAGGCCATGCTTTAACACTGGAATATCTAACATCTCAGGGGAAAGATCACAGTTACCAAACTGGCTGTATTTCGGTGACAGATAGGGGGATAAATACAGTCAGCATGGATTGGTATGGCTGCTGTGACAGGAGTGCATTGCCATCAAAAGCAGTTTAGTCAGTGAGTCCAACAGTTGGAGGACACAATAAATTCACTGTATGCCAGCAAAAGAATGTCACTGATAATGGGGAAAACTTGCTTCTAAATGGTTTTACTCTATGGTCATTTAGGATATTTTGCTGTTAAGGCTGTAGTACTGGTTAAATGACAGAGGAGAAGAAAATGTGAGACTAGGTGCATTAATGTAGATAGGTATGTGAATCCTATCATTAAAGCATTTCATTCTAGTCCCTATGCAGAAGTTACCATACATACAGTCACTTATCACTAATACTAGATTTCACCAGGCATATCTAAATCAGGAAATAATATGGTAATTTTCACAGTCACCAAGTGGAAAATATTTATGGTGCAGTAGTTTAATATATCTGTGTTTTATATTTCTAAGATTGTACCTGATGACATAATAAGAGTTTGAGTTTAAATAACAGCTGGATGATTTCAGAAAGAAAAAAGTCTGCACTGATAGAAAGCTTACTCCTTTATAAAAAATCTTTTCCACGTTCATCAGGATTGCCAGCCTGGGGCAAACTTAATTAAAGTCAATGGAGAAAAAAATTGAATACTTAAAAGTGCTATTTGGGGCTCATAGAGCTTGAATGACTCAAAATATGAAATATTCAATTACTAATAATTGTGGGGTTTTGTTTGGTGAGCATTTTGTCACTCACTCCACACTTCACATCCTCCTCCTTTCTTTCTCTTCTAGACAGAAGGGTTAAAAGAGAAGAAAATTAGCAGCTCAAGTTCCAGTTCCCAGAGTGAAGAGGTACCCAGATTTCACCAGCTCTTTGCTCTTCATCATCCTGGTCTCTCCCTCTGATTCAGACCTCGTGCTTGCTGCTTTCTTGCTGGCTCCTTTCCTCTCTCTCTGAAATATGTTCTCTCTCCTCTCAGTCTTTTTTTCACTTTTTCTGGGTGTGATCATGATTCATGAAGTGATGATCTGACTTTGAACATGTCCTTACATTTAGCAGCTCCCTGGCTTAGGTGCCAGGGAGGGTTTGAATTTCTTACTGACTTGAACACGCCATTTAATAAACTCAAATGTTTTAAATAGAGATTTGAAAGAAACAATATCAGGAGATATTTTTCAACAGAAGTTCAACAGGGCTCATTAAGGGAAATCTGCTGGGCAAAGGCAATGAAACTTGAAATGGTTTTGTTTACTGGACTGCAGTATTAGAGGAGGTGAGCTCAAATTTAAATATATCCCCTGCTCAAAGGGGCATCTGATTCCAAGTATTTAGCTTTATATCTTGGGAGACAGAGTTCATTGGGACTGATGCTTCAGTAAAAGACAAAATGCTGTGCAAGAGGTCAAGCAATTTCCTCAACTTTGAAATTAAAACCAAATCAAACCAATATTTAGATATACGTATTAAAATAGGACACAAAAGACCTGAAGTCAGGCTCGCAGACCAATGTTAAATATTTCCTAATTTCAAATATTCTCCAAGAACTATGAAAAAAAGGACAGCTTGGGGTCAGTTGTGAGATATTCAACAATTCCAGAATTACTGGAAGAAACAAGAGGAAGGTTCATTAAGTGACTGATGAGGACAGGCTATTTGAGTGAAAATTTAAAAAATATTTTACCGTCTTACAATAAATGAAAATCCTAACCTGGAGAAATGGCAAATTAATTAACATATTCTCCAGTACTTAGTGACACCTCAGGAGAAGGAAACTCTTAAAATGTGAAACCCTTGACATTGCCAGAATAGAAAAATAAAGTACATGTCTCTCAGTGGGTACCAGAGACCTATATTATGTCCTACTGTTGGTTACAGAATTTTCAATATTTTCTTATCCTTTTTCACTCATATGAACTGCAGCTTATAGCAGTGGTAATCATTTCCTGTGTTTGAAAAAGAGATGAAAGCATTCATGGATGAAAGCAAGTTGGATTTAATCTCCTTCTCTCTCATCCAGTGCACTGTACTGATCATTTTCCAAAAAAACAAGACTTAAGCTCATTTTTGTCATGACAAAACTAGTTTCATAATAATCAGATGGCAATTCCTAGTGTACACAATTCTAATATAATTACCAGGAGGAAATGTAGAGGGAGTTGCAGGTTTGAGATAAAGAAAAGCCTGTGAATTTTGTATTAATGTCTCAGACTCTCTTATTTGTGCAAGTAATCAATCTTTCGGGGAGTAGAATAGTAATTCTTTGTGAAAAAATGACAAGAGTCTGAGGAAGAAAGAAGATAATCTGAGTTTCATTCTGTACACAGCAGGTCAGCTGTGATTGACAAAGCTCATCACAAAACTATAGCTCCCGGAATAATCCCAATAGCAGAGTTTCATTTGCAGCCGAAGCAGTGTTAATGACATGTTTAACAGCTGCTTGTTGAAGTTTGGAATCTGCATTAACCTGCAGAGCAGTGAACAGAGAAATGAGGGGAAGTACTGAAATCAAGCCCTCATTATGCTGACAGCCCAGGGTAAGGGGTAGCGAGGGGTTTGTGGAGCAGGAGGGTGGAGAGGCAGGTTCGGGCGGCTCAGTTGCAGATGGGGATAGTGGAGGAGATGACAGCATCCGATCAGTGAACACAAAAGGCTGCACAAGGGAACTGACGGGCTTGACTCAAGACACTGAGGAAGGGGGAGATTACACAACTGGAATGAACAAAAAGGGAGAGGTGGAAAACGAAGGACTGGCAGCATCACTTGTGAAGAGGAGAACCAATGGCACCATTCCTTGCAGGTTATCATACTCCTCAGTCAGCCTGTTCTCCAGTCTGTAGGTGTTCTCTTTTAACCAAAGGCCTTTGTCTACCCTATAAAGAGGACCAATTTTACAACATCCAGTCTCCTGCTGATATTACTTTTAAGATCAAATGCTATTCCCTAATGAAGAAACAATGCCAAGACACTGAATGCCTTTCCATGCCACGCTGATATCCAGCGATCAGAAATTTAGAAATTCTGGTCTGACTCCAAGCCTCCTACACCAATGCACATGTTAAGAGCCTGAGTGTGCTTGAGCTGCCCATAGACTGTACTGTTCTACACCAACTCCCTCTTTCATACTGCTAATACTAACATCCCTGTCACAAAAGCAAAGAGCAAGTGTCTGATCCATATGTGCGTGCTTCAAAATGCTGGCAGTGCCAGCAGGCATCTTTTGATGGACAATTAATACAGACATATATACAGTACCTTCATAGGTTAAACAAAATGGCTCATTGTTATTCCTAGTACTGGATCAGCTACGGGTTTCCATTAAAAGTCATTTGAAGGCCATCCCTCACACCAATTATACTGACTTTTCTTATCTGAGGGGCTTCTTAGTGTTTTTCACTGTACTGGGTTCCTCTCTGTTGTTTCCTGATATGGATGGGACACATTTAATCCTTTTGAAAATCATTTGATTTAAACCATAAACTGTCGGTGGAACACACTGAACTTTCACCTAAGTCCCAGATTGCCCTAGGCTTCCAAGCATGTAAATTCAAGCACATTACAGCCTGAACTGAAGAGCTTCTTAAGGACCTGGCTTGATGTCTTTCCAAAGACAGGCATATTTTTGGTTAAGTCTAGCTAGGCTAGACTCAGTAGATCCTTCACAGTACCCCGATCTGCTACTATAGGGGCCCTTACCAGTAACCCAAGTGACCAATCCTGGGAAGCTGGAAAAGATTTTTGTCTTTAGGAATATTTGTTATTCAAAGGCAAGACATCCCAGGGATAAGCACTTACCATGAAAAGCAAAACCAAATTTTGGAGGTGCGCAAGTCTGACGCAAGTCTCGAGGCCACACTAGTGGTAAGGTCTACTATTCAAACTGCCTACTATTTTCTTATCATGCCTGCACCTCCAGTGTTTTATTTGATACCTCTTTTTATTTTTATTTCAAATGTCTTTGTCTCTAGTGAGGGTCGAAATCTCTGCTCTGGAACAACATTGTCTGGGAAGAAAGCCAAAACACAGTTGATGCTCTCTGAAAACAACAGGAGAAAGCAGAACGACGTTGAACTGGCATGGTCCAGAGGCTAGAGCAGGAGTCAGGGACCTGTGTTATATAAATACCTTTGCAGTGATTTACCATAGGACCAATGGCAATATTTCTTGACATTCTGAGTCAAAAGAGGTTTTGTTTACAGAAAAATCAAAATTAGGCTAAATATTGACTGTTCCTGTGGTCATTTTCTCTTTCCTGCTTGGTTTCATGTGATGAGCATATTTGAAACCATTTTGGTGGGGAGTCTTTTCACAGGCATTTTTGCAGAAAGCCTTCTAAAATCTTAAGGCACATAGCAACTCAAAAGCTGCATTAGGGCAAAACTGGAGATAAATACATACATAAGTAAGGTAGAAATAATAGATATCATCTCTGCCAGTTAAAATCTTCCACAATCTCAGAGAATATACGCGGTTTGTCATTTGAGCCTCTTGCTCAGAATAATCTTCATATCCTGTGAAAAATTTCACTTACTCTCTTAGCTGTCCTGTGGACTCAGGCATTAAAAATCAGACAAACTTTGGTAAGATTTTCTTATGTTTAAACAACCATTTTCTGAAACTGAATAATGTCAGATACTGCTTGTGGTTTTTTCCTTACTCATACCTGCTAGCTATTGCATTATCAAAAGACTTAGATAGTATTGTTAATTTGTCCCCTAAAACATATGCAATGGATTTACACAGATCCTGATGGTTTCGACAGTAAAATCTACTCCTGGGACAGTCTTCTTAATCCCTGTTCCCAAACAAACCTGCGGGCAAAGACTGAATGATAGTAAGTTGTTGAACATGAAAATAAGTAACAAACAAAAGGAAATGAGATATATCTATGGAAAAATGTGGCAGTGTGTTTAAACACTTTTGTTGTGATTTTCAGAGCTACTTTTTAAATAAAATAACTCTGTTAGATAGATAATTTTCTCAGAAAGGGCTTAGGAAACCTTATTATTTTCAGCTCAGGCTTTAATTTTGCAGTGGCCAGGAAGTTTATTACACAGAATATAAGGTCAGAAGAAGAGTTAGGCTTAGAATATAAATACACAAAATTCGCAGTCACTAGAACTAACCACTATTCAGTTGCTACTTCATTCTCTTTCACAATACCAGAGGTCTATAACTTCTGTTGAATTTTAGCATAATTTATGAATTTTAATATTTTCCATAATATTAATAATCACTGGGGGCATTCCTAGCATTGTGTACTGCTTGCGCTCTCCATGTCTGATTTTGTCAAGCGCTTATCTTCTATTTGGCTTCTCTGCAATAAATACATTCTAGTATTACACTTCTAACAGTAAAAGCTCAATTTCACCTGCCTGTGCAGTGGTTGGAAGACGGGGATTTGCTGAAACTCAGAGATGGAGTAGGTAGGAGCCCAAACTATGACAGTTTCCTTGGAGATAACTATTTCGCACTGTAAGCAGTACAACTTTGTTTGAAGATTCCCTTTGGGAAACAATACTGCTGTTGCCATCTGCAGTGACCATGGGTTTATACCAGGTCTACTTATTTATGTTCTCCATTAATATTATCCAGCTTTTCAAGTGCTTAGAGAGACAGTAGAGTGCTTTACCATCACAGTAACTGAAGCACAGAGAGTTGAAGGGACTTACCTGAAAGCCCTCATCAGACCAGAGGGATACTCTTTCCCATTCCTCTTGTCACACAGCTTCCCCATGAACAGTATTTTGGAACCTGACAGTTGAACTAGCAAGTCTTTCAGCTTTGTGGAGGTAAATTGTCAGCAGTAGTCCAGGAAATTGCAATAAACATGTAGAAATTATGATGAAGATACAGAAATGTCCATAAAGCCAGCAGCTGGACTTACATATAGAATAAAAACATATTTTTGTTGATTTTACTGACCAACGAGCACCCTTATCAAAAACCCCTTTGCCATTGAAGATGTTAATCTGTGACTGTGTTTATGCTTCATCATGAAGAAGTGTCTTCACAGGCAGTGGGATCAACATTTCACACAGGAAGGAATTGTCAAAACAGGGATTTCCCTGTAGGAAAATGGGAGTGTGCACAAATAAAGAATACACTGATTTTCATTCTGTTTCAGCATAAATATATTACAATCATCCTGTGGCTTTTCTAAAGTTGTTTCATTTCAGACCAAGGAAAACAATAATAAAATAAAATAAAATAAAATAAAATAAAATAAAATAAAATAAAATAAAATAAAATAAAATAAAATAAAATAAAATAAAATAAAATAAAATNNAAAATTAAAGTAAAGAAAATAAAATAAAATAAAATAAAGTAAAAGAAAAAAAGGAGGAAAAAAGGAGAAAAGAGACTCAGCTTTTTCCTAAATACATGTACATTACACACACACACTAATTTGGTGTAAGGAAGCGAGAAGATTTTGACACCTTTTATTGGGAGCATATGCTATATTTGCCGTTAGCATTTCAGGACCTTTTTTTATAGCCAGATAAGAATGGGGTGGCAGAAACATAAATGAGAATCCAACTCCATACCTGTCTGAACAAATTTCTTGCACTAATGGGTTGAATTACAGGAGATGATCTTGTTGCCATATGTGCATTTTGCTCCTCTTAACCATATGGTTTTACTGCTAAGCAAAATATTTCTAGATTTCTATTTTTTTCATCCTCAAGCTGGGACAAATGTCAGCTTTTTGAAATTTTTCCCACATTAAGAATCAGGGAAAAAAATGTATTAAAGCAGTTAAAACATTTCCTTTATGTCTCAGACTTTCACAAAAGTTTACAGTGAATTACTCTATCTTACTAAGCAATCAGTTATTTTCTGCTGGAAATAGTGATATTTTTAATGCAGCTAAGTTCAGAACAGACTGATAATTTACCAGGTTTTTGAAAAGTTTGAATGAATCAGTATATTTAACAAATAAGTGCCATTTCAGTTACAAAGTTTTTCGAGTCATGTCAAATAAACATAATGCATGCTTTATGATTAGAAGGGAAGCCAATAAGCTCTTTCTTAGTGCAGGAAATGACTTAGGGAAATGTGAAAGTGGGACGGGGAAGGTAGACAGAGGTAGGTTTTGTATAAGATCAAAGCTTTCAAATCAGGCATGGAACAAGACAAAGAGAAGCAAATAAAACGAGCAAATAAATCAGAAATTTCAAAGTAAAAAACAAAAGAAAAGGAGCTTTGGTAAGGACTGTGTCTTCACCTGTGGCTAAGAGAGAAAATATGAAGTCCGTACTTTGTCACTAAGCTAGCTATGACTTAAGCAAATTGCTGCCCTTATTTTGGATTGGAGTCATAAAACCATATGGTCATAAGAGAGCACTAAAATGTGCCTGTGATTTCAAATTCATTGCCACATATAATACAACTAACTGCATACCTTGCGTGCCTCTTGATGTAGTTTCAACCAAAGGGTCAGCTTCACAGACCCTTAGTCTATCCCATGATTTGAATCAAACTGGTAAGGAAAGCCAGGGACAGATTTGCTTCAATAGCAGACTCATGAGCTAGGAATAAAATGCTAATGCACCAAATCCTTGACTAGCTTTGTAGAGAATGATAGAAGCAGTCAGACCATCTCCCCTTTGAAATCACTTCCTAAATGGAGGGAGAAATGGTGGAGAGCTAGGTGGATGAGTGACAGCCTTCTTTTAGCATTTTCCCACCAATGTCCCTCTCTCATTACTGTAAGAAAATATAAGTGATCCTTCATCTTTGCCTTGACATATACACAAAAAAAAGGATCAAGACCACTGATTAACTGAAGAAGATGGAAAAAAAAATGCAGAAATTATTTCTGCCACATTGGAAGGCAGAGATACTGGTTCTCTGCCACAGTTTGGGGCAGAATGCAGCAAGAACTCCTGCTCTCCAGTGGCCATGGCTAGGAAGCATGTTCTCCAGCTACATCACCCAACACTGTGAACAATTTTCCTGGTTTTCTATTCCAAGACATGATTATTCCACATTAAGAAACAAGACACCTGGGATGATCACCTTGCCAAAGCTAAAGAGGCAGAGAGGGCCTGCTCTGTTTTTTAACAAGGCTTCCCATTCCTGATAAGCTCTTAGACAACTCGTAAAGAGAGACCTTATTCTGCTTAAAAATGCAACATGGTTCTAAAAGCAGACACATTCTCTGTATTAGTGGGAGGAAAGATATGGGCAATTATCGCTTATTTCATAATCATTTTAGGTTTTAAGAAATCAATTAATGCAAAGCTAATGCATGTTTTCCCTGATGTTTTTAAAGGTCACCCACCCTTTTTTTTCAAAGATCAAAAGTATGAACTAATACCATAGTAAATGTTGAAGCCTACAAAGTATCCCTCCTCCATGACATGGCTTAGGTGTTTGTTCCTTTCCTTGCTTTGATCTTTTCCCAGTAGCATGCAGGCACTCTAACCTTTAATTCTGAATTCAACTTGCAAACTCCTAATGACTGAGCAGGTTCAAAACTGAACAGAAGTAGTCTTTTCCATTCACTGCTAGTAGGAATAGAGGAGTCTTTCAGACTTTACACTGTCAGCATGAAAGAAGTTGTCTATGAATATTTACTTTCAAATTAAAGACAATTTTCTAGAGCTTATGCCAAAGCTAAATTTTACCCCGTTTCATGATGACACTGCTCTTACAGAAAGCACAGTTTTTGTCAGTATCTGTCAGGAAAGAAAAATATTAGATGAATCCTTCAATGGCAACAGGAATTTACCCCCTTTATCTGCCTAGTATGGCAGTAAATATGCTCAGGAAGCACCTTTTTTAAAAAGACTTTTTTCTCCCAAAACTATAATCTAAGAATTTAGGGAAGAAATTAAAAGACACTTCTGGAGAGTAGGACCTGATGCAGTTTGGTCATTACTACCTTGCTGGATTTTGGAGCATTATAATCTCCAGTGAGGCTCTTGTGTCAGAGTCACCTGCAGTGGTGATCTCGCACAGCTGGTCTCCTTCTAGACCAATTGACTCACACTGACCATTTGCTCACTGCGTTTCCAAACCAAAATTTATAGCAAATGGAAGAAACCAAAACATAAATATTGGATGGTTTTTGTAAACAGTTGTATTTTCCTGCGGGGGTGGACTAGAGATGTTTCTTTCATTCTTGCTTGGAATGTAAAATTATTGAATGATGACAACACGAGTGTCAGTCTGGTCAAGTCATACTTTTTAGTAAGTGCTAAAGCCTGTTACAAACATACCAGCACTTTCTCCTTGAATTTGGAAGTATGACTTTACTCATGGTTCTGCGCAAAGACAGTGATTCAATTCCTGAATTTTTGTTTATTACGTGGGTAGAAGATTAGGTACTACATATCCTCCTTAATATTACAGATTTAGTTATTTCAGAGCAAAATAATGAGCCACTAAAAAACCAGATCTTTGGGAGACTACAGTGAGCAGTAAATCACTCTGTTAAATTTAGCTTTCTTTTTCACAATTCTACCCATTATTAAAATCTCTTTTGAAGTCTGTGAATTGATTTGAAGCAGAACTCTGTGGATATCCGATACACTGTCTCCAGGGGAATTTAGAGATTGCAGCATGTTCTGAAAGAGCAATGAACTTACTGCCCCTTTCCATGATGTCAACAGAAACTCCTGTCCTAGACAGAGAGCAGTCATATCTCAGTAAAAAAAGAGACTGAGAACTGCTGTTTTGTTCTGGGATGGTTAATTTGGGTTTCTTATTCAATCTCCTTTTTGGTGGGGATGAACTGTGCTTCTAGCTAAATTTTACAGACAAAAATTGAAAAAAAAATTTATTTGCTGCATGTATGTTTGTGTACTTGAAATCCACTTCCCATTATATTTGTACATGTAATGCCAGACAAAAAGGACACTTAGACTGCAAATAATGGTTTTTCTTGACACGTGATCACACAAATATACAGGAAGTGGTTTTAACATATTTTTCTTCTTTGTTTCAATCTGTTATTTTTTTGCATTTGTACTATTCATTTACCTCCAATTTAAGAAATAGTAATTTTTGAAAAACAGTACTTAACAAAGGGCACCCACATACGCAGAATTTGTCCAGAAACAATCTTTCCAAAAGTGGCTGATAACTGTTGGATCCGGGGGGTGTTTTGGTGGAGTGCTACGACCTCCCAAACCAACTCTAGTAGAAAGTGGCTCAGCAGCCACTGCATTCACACAGACACCCACACACAAGCACCCGATAGCTTCTTCGACAAGCTGATGGCAAAGAGGCAGGAAGGGTCTTTGTGTGGAATTCCACGGCACAGGATTATTTGAGCCCCATGCGTGAAAGGCAACAGGGACCAAAGACCTCTGGGGATGGAGAGGTCCAGGTTATATATGGGGGTAGGGAAAGCATCAGGGACAGGGGCGGTACATAGGTGGGACCTTGACATATAAGGGAAAAAGGGGCAGGGAAATCAACAGGCCAGTCAGGGAAACAGAACTGGGGTACATTGGCATGGTAGAAAAAAGCATCCTGGGAGGCCTAGCCCTAACCTGAGGAGATCTCTCAGGGTCTGTCCCTTTAGGGGACTCTCTCATTCCCACATTGGCATATTCACTGGCTCCCACACATAACCACAAATTGTTTTTCTGACTCTGAAGTATTATGAAAAAAATAACAGTCCTCTTCTTTCTCAAGCAGCCAGCATGCTGCACTAAAGCTAAAATCTTACTTGAGGTCTGGTTATCAAAAAGGAGAAAACTTTGATTCTCAAAGTCAGGAGTAGATGAGTGCACATCATAGCAGTGTTATGATCATATAATCGTTTTTCCATAAAAAAAGATTAAAATGCCTTAGTTTTGCTAGATTAAATGCTCGTTCAATAATTGCAATGGACAGTATGCTTTCAGAGTAGGAGAATTAAATTAAAAGAAAGACAACTACAGAAAATGTACTAGTGGTAGAATTAGACAATGTTTCATCAGTCCCTGATGTCTCTACAGTAATGAACCTGTCAAAAGATAATAATATTTTAGTGAAAGGTGTGATTGGATAAGTCACGTTATTTATTAACTGTTACCCTAAAATATCACTTTTGTCTTATTATTAAAGAATGGTTAGAGGGCAGCAGGGATGCCTGACATAAAGCATTAAAACATGGATTATGGCTATAACAGGCCATGAAGTGTATATGCTATGCTGTAAACTCTGTAGCACAACTGGCTAATACCTGACGACTCAGAGCATTCAAGGAACCATAAACCAACAGACTTTGTGCGAGGCCTTTGGATTGATCTGCTAATTCAGTAGTGCATTTAGCTAGCTTTCTGGAGCTATCTCTGTCAAAACATCTTAACCATCCAGTGGTTACAACCTTAGATTCTAAATTTGATTTTCAAAGCATTGCAATGAACCACTTTCTTCTTCTGGTTTTTGGTTGGTTTGGGTTTTTTTATTATGGTGGTAATGGTAGTAGGCAGGAAGGTGTTATGGAAAAAGGAACTATACAGCAGCAGCAAACTCAGCAGGAAATCACTGGTCAGAGATCACAATGAGTTCTCTGGTATTCCCACAGCACATGCATTTTATTGTAAGCCCAGGCTAGGTCATCTAGTTGTATGGTAAAGAAGGGATCTCTACAAGCCCACTACACAAGGTAATGAAGAGGGGAAAATTACACAGTGGTGTTACAGTTGAGAGCAAAAGAGCTATTATGAGAAGGGAAGGATGTGGCTGCTATAATGAGGAGGCCATATCTAAACCACAGATAGTGTGCACACAGAAAGTTTCACTCAAAACACCCCTTTCTTTGATTTTGTTAAAGCAACAGGAGTGAAAAATAAGGAGTCCAGACTTCTGTGGATTGAATGCCTGACATTTTTACCAAAAA